>JASDQU010750480.1:0-16608 GCA_032191745.1 Picea mariana
AGAAGATCTATCCCGAAAATCCTTCATTTAGGCCCTCAAAATGGCCCCAAAAATTAAAAACTGCTAAAATAGTAAATTGCCAAAATTGTCAAATAAATGTTTTGAGTGAGTTGGAAAAGGTGGGTGGCCACCAATATACACCTGGATCAATCCTCACTCCTTAGGAAGAAATGGTCTCCATTGCATTGAGTTCCCGGGGGAGAGGGAAAATATTTTGTTGAATTTGCATCTTGATGAGCTTCTTGCCTTGTTGGAGAAGTTGTGTTGCTTAGCTTTTTGAAGGTTGTCACGAACCTGTGGTTGGAAGGGTTGAACATTTTTAACCAGTCTGGCTACATGAGATGTTTGTGTGCATAAAGAATCTTTGTGTTTTGTTGCAATCTTGTCGACTTGCTTCTGTTGGACAGAAGGTGCTTGGGTCAAGGATGTAGTGGTTGTAGTATCCTTCTGTTCCCTTTTTTAATAGAGTGTGAAGAAGCTAAATTTTGTCCACAAAAAAAACCCAAGTGGGATCAGCCCCATATATTCCAAACTCTTCTGTGGAAATTTTCTCCCAATAAGTTTCTCACCAATTTTTGACATGGGGAAGAGATTTAAGGAGTGCGAAGGTGATCTTTTCCCTGTCAGAAAAATGGTGAACAGAGAAATAGCCTTCTAGAAGATTTAACCATTTGTCTAGGGCATCTCTCTGAACTTCAAATACAGGAATATGAAAATTAACTTGCACCTTGAAAGGAGAGATGCTTCCAAAGTGGTGTTTTGATTAATATGTGCATGTTTCTATCGACAGGCGTTGAAGGATGTGGGAAAAATGCTCCATCATTTCGTCCCTCTATCGCGTGAGAGCTTGCTTAAGAAACAAATTGATAGAATCGTCTGCTCCATCGTTTTTCTTTTCTTCCACCATGGAGGGTTTCTTGGGAGTGTGAGAGATATTTTCTTCAAGAGAGACAATCTTGAGACCCAAATTGCTATACTCAGACCTAGTCGGGGACATGCATTGAAAAAAAACAATCAAGACCAGTCTGCTCTGATACCACTGATCCAAATTATTTTCAGCACAAAATGAGAGCAGAGATATAATAAATAAATGCACAGAGATATCTTGGATATCAAATAATATAATAGAAATGTATCATAGATGCAACCATAACCAAAAAGACACATTAATACACAATTTTCTATTAATGAGCGAAAATGTACAAAGACTGTAAAAATACAAAGTGAAAGACTCGCTAGAATGGTGTCATCTTATCTCTGAGAAGAGATGTGATGGATACTCGCATTCACAAGAAGATGATTTTACAATGAGGCTCCAAAGGCCTTTTTATCATAAATAAACTCCAAAACCCTAACCTTGGAATATGAAAAGCCAACAGTTCTATGGACCCCATTTTGGGTAGTTTGGTGTATCAACTTCCCAAGGGTGTAACTTTGGCATACAATCTCCATTTGGGGTGCACGATAGCTCGTTGGAAAGGTATCGTCGAGGAGATTCATTTTGGGGGCTCAATCAGAGCCTCTACTTTTCATTGAGAATCTCAATCCCAAAAAACCTTCATTTAGGCCCTCAAAATGGCCTCGGAAGTTAAAAATTGCTAAAAATAGAAAATTGCCATAAAACTGTTTTGAGCGAGTTAGAAAAGGTGGGTGGTCACCGATATCCACCTAGATCAATAATTCCCATACTACCTCTCACAATCAACTGATATCCTTGGGAAAAGGGAAGGAATTGCATAAAGAGAAAGGGTTGGAGGGGGAATGTTGAGGCCAAATCTCAGAAAGGGATGTAAAACTTGGGCTAGCAGGGGAAGGGATTTTGGTAGAGTTTCTTTGTTCTCTTTATTCATTATGGAATGGGAACCCAAGACCTCCTTTTATATGATAAAAATATAGTTAATTGGTTTGAGGACGGGCTACAAGGGGTAAAATGGTTGGGAAACCGACCCATAAAATCTACTGAATTCCTTACAACTTTTTATTTTTTGCAAATTTTGGAGGTAAACGCGGGATTTATAGCATGCAGCTCGCGTATGTACATGAGTTGTCTAGTCTACAGATAGAATGTGTATGCGGGTATTAGTGCAGCAAGGTGCATACATGCGCCAAAAAATGGTCTTTTAAGAGAGAGTCTCAACAACAATTTGGCAAATTGTGTAAGTAGAAAGGACAATGCCATGTATGCATAGGTAGGGAATTTTTGGGCTATAACACTCTTGGAAATATTTCCTTCCTCAGGTGTCCTAAGACTTGATCTTCGATTTCAAAATTCACTTTTTTTCTTCTCTGGTCTACTCTGTTCTTGTATCTTTGGTTGTTATCTTGTAGCTGTCTTTTGATTTGATCATGCAACTTATGCATCTCTGTAGCAAAATCCTCTGCTCCTACACTTAAAAATTTAGTCTGTCCAAAATCTCTCAATTCTGAAATTCCTCATGGATGCATTCCATATACTATTTGTAATGGACTCTTTCCAGTACTCATGTTTGGTGAGTCGTTATATGCAAACTCTACTTGAGGTAAAACTTGATCCCATTGACTGTTGTGTTCCTTCAATATGGTCATTGCATGCTTCACTTTATTCTCATCATCAATATACTCATACTCAAAATACTTGTCTAAAGGACTTATCCAGTCAAGCAATTCTTCTACATTCAAATTACCTTCATACATTGGGACTTCCATTTTCACTCTAGCTCCCAGCTTGACAAAAGCTCTCAGCAATCGCTCTTTTGTTTCTTGTTCTCCTACAAATTCTTCTTCTTCTTCTACATTTTCACTTTTATCTTCACTGACATCACCAATCTCTAGTTCCCTCCTTTATGTTGTTTCCATGGCATCCAACCTCACACAAAGTTGTCTCATTTCTTCTTCCATAGTTGCATTCACCACAGGTCTATCACTACATCTTATTGGTGGCATGATTCTAAATATTGTTTTTCACAGAGCTTATTCCTACTCTGATACCACTTGATGCAACCCCCCCTGGGGCTCGCACAACCTCCCGGTCTAGGATCGATTTACACAGGAGTCTGAGTGGTTCTCGGGTCCCCACAAAACCCTTAGAATCTTATCCACAAGCATTTTCTCCTTTAACTACATGAAAATTCGGGTTCGCAAGGGTCCTTGTACTCCAGAAGAGTTTCTACGTGACCTCGGGAAAAAGCCTCGGGCCAAAACCTGGAGTTTCTACATGACTTCGGCACTTTGGAGCTTCACGCTTTAGGATTTTTTCCCTCAACACCTTCCAAAACCTCCGAACGCCGAACTGGATAATTCCCAGACTGGCGCTTTGGAACTTCAGGGTTCAAGGGTTTTTATGACACAATGGTCCAAATCCTATGAGCGTTGAATTGGTGACTTCTTGAAGGGCTCGCAGATCAACATTCCACCCTTCTCCAACAGCCAACAATTGTGATCTAATCTAGAACTCTGGCCTTCGAGAATTTTAGATCCTATTCACCACTAAACTCCTGAATCACTAAACACCGAAGTGGCAAAGGGTGGGGATCCACAGTCCACATGACCCCGATAATGAACTACCTAGATTAACTCTGGCCTTCAGGACTTCATTCCTTTTCACACCTGAATACTTTTCACCCACGATCCTCCACATCGTTGGACTTCTGAATACTCGCTAATATGCGAACACGTGTCCCCGACGACCGACGGTCCAAATTTACTTCGGACTTGGGGACTTCGGGGTATTCTTTAATTTGCACAACAATAGTCAACTTTTCCCAACATGTTGAATCACCGAACCACTCAGGGATCTGACGGCTCGCACTCCTCCTTGTGATCTATGGTGTAGATTCATTCTGGGGCTTCAGGCCTTCAGGGATTTTGTCTCATTTACAATAAATGATGAAAAATTGTCAAAGTAGTGAATTCCAAAGGAATCAAGGTGTTAACATCTAGGATCCTTCTCCAGATCCAAAGATTTTGAGGGAGCTTGTCTTCTCCCAAACCTATCTCATCCATCCACCTAAAAACAAAGATATTTTCTCTCCCTTAATATTTTTCACTTGAATAAATTAGACTCTGGCGCATGCCTTGCACTTATCTCCTTGGCTTGGGACATAAAGAAGTCTCCTACACACACCTTGTGCTTTCTCTCCTAGATCTTCTTCAAAACTTTAACTAAGTGTCAACTATGTGCACACTTTTCACCAGTCTCCCTCCTAATATTTTATACTCCTATGAGTATAGGTGCACTCCTTGTGCTTGCTCTTTGTAAACTTACACAATCCCTCCTGAGCTTCTGAACCTATAACAATTCGGCCTTCTCACTCCTTGCATGGGAACTGTGCACTCCTTGGACCAATATTTCATAAGAGAAACAATTGAAACTTAAATAAACATTAAGGATTCATTCAACAAGCCATTAATATGCATACACACGCATAAAACACAAAGGCAAATAACACAACATTTACTCAGTTACTCGGAGATAAGCAAGCTCAGAACATGAAAGAAATTCTCTCTTTGATATTTCTTGAGAAAACATTTACAAGGAGTTCAACAAATCTCTGCAGCTTCAACTTCTTCTTTACACAAATACTAACAACAACAATAACAATTCTCAACAACCTCCTCTAGGCATATATTACATTGATTTGTACATGAGGGGGCTTCTCAAGCCTTCCCTCTAGACTATATTAGTGATTTCATATCACAATTAAAGCATCCTACCACTAAGTCTTATTACAATAAATGAGTATTACAATCAAGATATGAGTCGAAGCTCAAAAGGCGTACATCCTACAAACATTAAAGGAAAATACAATCCACTGGAGCACATACAATGGTTCAAGCTTCAAGATCTTACGGGATATTTAATTACAGTGATGTGCCCTCTTTGGAATCCAAACCAGTTTAGTGTGTTGCATTGGATGTTGAGTCATCCTCCACCTACCTCATTAATTGATGATGGTGTTGCTCCTGCATCAAGGTGATATAGATCACCCTATATCATTCGCAAGCATAAAGTTATCAGACTCAGAACATAACTACAATACTACAAAAAGAGAAGGATTGGCCATGGTGCATGCATTGCAGAAATTCATACTTCATTTGTTAGGGAAACCTTTCAATATGTTTATAGATCATTTTTCTCTTATATATTTAGTCAATAAACCAGTGTTGGGGGGAATAATATGAAAATGGCTACTTTTGTTCCAAGAGTTTGACTTTGAATTTGTGATGAAGCTTAGAAGATTGAATGTAGGACCATATCACTTATCCAAGATAACTAATGGAGAGTAACCAAGTAACTTAGAGGACAAATTCTCGAATGAAAAATTGTTTTCAATACAGACAGTTGATGAGTATTTTGTTGACATTATTGAGTTTTTGAGTACAGGATTTGTACCAAAGGAATTAAATACTGTGCATAAGAAAAATTTGGTGGTCAGAGCTGTTGTTGAAGAGAAATCCCCCTGCAGACAAGTGGATTCTCTCGAGGTCCCTAGAATCCTAATACCAAGATAGAAAGTGCTTAACATGGAAACTGACTTCCTTTTAGATCTAATTGAGCTATTAAATGAAAGAGAAAGAGAAATATATGTACCTTATGAATGACGTTTTTCCTTGCAAAGTCCAGGCTGAGCTTCGATCTTGAGCTCCTTGATAGGTCCTGCAAAACAAACAAAGGTACAAAAGATTTCCTACTCTACTGATATTGACTCAAACATAGGTCCATCTACTGTAGAAAAACTTATATCGAACAAGTACAAGTTTGAAATAAATAGGCCAAGCATTGATTGTATTAATGAGAACAAGTAAAAGTACTTACAACCCTTTGAATGAAGGTGCATCAACTTCTTCCAGTTCTCCTTGTCCAAACCCTTTGCTCAATCAATCTCCACTGATTGCTTTGATAGCATCTCACTCATGAGATCATAAGTTTGATGTAATTCCAAATTGTCATTCTCTCCATGTACTGTATGTTTCCTATGAGATCATAGGTTTCATACCTCCAATCTTTTTTTCTCTTTCACCATGATAAGGCCTCTTTATATAAGATTGGAAAGACCCAACCACTTGATATTTCTTTGGGATAAGTTGAGGATTTCTCTCCTTCAGTTTAGGATCTTCCCTAAGATCATTCCTTGAGATCATATTCAAATCCAACCACCTTCAAATATTGAGGGGATCTTTCCCTCATTCTTCTCAACAAACCAAATTTCACCCAGAAAAGGTAGTGCTCCCCCAAAAGGGGCACTAGAGCATTATAACACTCCCCCAAAGAAGGCTAGTGAGCCCCAGTGCTCCCTGACAGTGAATAGGGGAGCGCTCCCCTCCAAAACCCATTTTTGAGCGGTTCTTTCAGTGGAAAAAGGCTTGTACTTCTAATAGATTGATTCCTCCTCTTCAAAACTAGTCTTTGAGGTGTCCTAAGTGTCCTTGTCATGGAGTTGGAGGCATGACATAGGCAAGAAGGAAGTATGATGTTAACAACACTTATAACACTTGCATTCAAGATGCGACACTTGCGGACAAGATGCAACACTTACAACACTTGTAATGACGACACTTGCAACACTATCGAAGTGAGTAATTTTGAGGTGTAATAGTTGCAGACTACCAATTGATTGTAGGCACTTGTACAAACTTGGAGCGGACAAAATTTTGAGGATATGTGTTATGGAACATGAAATTCCTATCATTTTAGCATAAGCACATGAAGGAATTGTTGGAGGAAACTATGGAGGGAAAGCTATTACGTAGAAGGTATTGTGCGCAGGATTATGGTGGCCAACAGTTCACAAGGATTCAAAGGAGTACTATTGAAACTATGATGTTTGTCAGAGAGTTGGAAATGTATCTAGGAGGGATGAGATGCCATTGAGACCTCAAGTAACTTTGCAAGTGTTTGATAAGTGGGAAGTAGACTTTGTAGGTCCAATTAATCCAACAACTAGAAGATCATGAGATAGATATATTATTACAACGATAGAATACTTGACCAGATGGGTTGAGGCAGCACCAGTGAAGGATTGTAGCACATATACTACATCACATTTTTTATTTGAACATGTAGTTACAAGGTTTGGATGTTCAATAATATTTATGAGTGATCAGGGGACTCACTTTATCAATAGTACAATCCAAGCAATGATGGAAGAATTTGAGATACATCATTAGAAGATCACTCCTTATCATCCTTAGGAGAATGGAACAATGGAAGAATTCAACAAGATATTGGAGAATTTCTTGACCAGTATTTGTAATGTAAATAGGGATGACTGGGACTTAAAGGTACCAACAGTGTTATGGGCTTATAGAACTACATGCAAGAAGCTAACGTGGCAGCCATATTTTAGATTGGTGTATGGATAGGAAGCAGTAGTTCCTTTAGATTATTTGATACCAAGTCTGTGCATTGCAACAATTATAGATATGATAGAAATAAGCGCAACACAAGAAAGATTGGATCGACTCAAGGAATTAGAATAACACAGAATCATAGTTGGTTTCCATCATGAGGTACATAAAGAAAAGGATAAAGCCTGTAATGACAGACATTTTAAGAAGAACAACTTCAAAGTAGGAGATTTGATTCCCCTCTATGACATTAAATACTTGCAGCACCTAGGGAAGTTCATCATGCAATCACAAGGGCCATATGAGATAAAGTCTATCACAGATGGAGGTGTTGTGCAACTGAAGGATTTAGCAGGCAACGAGGTACAAGGAATGGTGAATGGTAGTCGATTGAAACTGTATAAGGACAGTTGACCTACCAACCCTCATTAATTACAGTGCAGAAGATAGAATTATAAATAATGCATATAGTAGGAAGAAAAAGAAGAAAAATAAAAGAAAAAGAAGAAAAAGGAAGAAAAAACTAGAAAAATGAGAAAAAGATAAAATATAAGTAGTTAGAGGAATAAATGGTATACATATAGTTGAGAATGATAGTGCGCAACAGAAAATAAATTGGTGCGGCGAAATTCATGATACTACGTGCAGTAAAAGTAAACACAGTGCGACGGGATGGAAAATGATCGAAAAAGTGAAAAACTAGTGAACAGAAAAAAAGAGGGTGCGCGAGAGCATTTATGAAAAATGTTATAAAAGGGGGAAACTACAGAAAAGGCAAACACTTGTGATTTTCAAGCAAATGAGAGAAAGAGTGAATTGATTGTGATCTTTTGTGAAGTGTGTGAATAATCCCATGGATTTGCAACAAATTTTTCTAGAATTAGAACAATGTGACCGCCAAAATTTGGAGTGCCAAGCTAGTTTGCGCGAAGGACCAAAAGAAATAAAATATCAATTGAAGACATGACCGACGTAGTGGATGTAGATGATATTCTGATAATAGATACTAAAACAATCATTTTGATGTGGGTCGAAGAGAAAAACCAAGAAGAAGAAGCAGTAAGCCAAGCGACGGAAGTGCAAAACCCTAGGGAAGTTGCAAACCCTAATACATCAAACCTAGAAGTGGCACCGACACAGGGTGAGCAGGAAGAAGACAGTGAGAGTAAAAAATTAGATAAACTGGATGAAACAAAGAACCATAGAACAAAGGAATCCCACAGGTCAAATATGATAGTGACACAGATGAAGAAATGCAGAATGAAGCAACTCAAGAGGAAGCAACAACAAGGTCGTTGAAGAAAAGGGCAGTAGTGACAACGACGCGCACACAACAACAGATTGAGTTGTCAGTGCCCCACATTATAGATTCATTCATAGTGTTAGAAGATATGTTGGGATGTGTTTCCAAGTTGAATTACGTCGACCATGATGTGACTGAAGTAGCAAAATTCCTAGATGTTGCGTAGAAGGTTTACATGGAAAATAGGCGGTCAACCTCAAAAGGAATCTTGATAATGGAGCCCAACCAGTGGATAGCTGGACTTTACAAATCTGGCATTATAAATTTACTATAAATTCCTCACTTTGGCAGGGGGAAGGACATTAATGCATCTGTAAAACAAATTTTGGCGTGCATACATGGAGGGTTTATGTGGATGGACAAACCTGTCTCGATCGATGTCAACTTAATTGTTAATCTTATAGGACTTCCATCAGATTAGGTAAATCCTGAGAATCATCTTGATGAAAAAATAAAGGAGAAGGATATTGCAGAGGAAGTGAATGCACAATAGCAAAGAGAGGTATGATAATTAATAATATCAATGACCTAGTTACCAAATTTGTGACAAAATTGATGGCCTACATGCTACTTAGAAAGTGACACAAAGAAGAAGTGTCTGCAAGGGTAGTCACAACAGCTGCATAGTGTGAAAAACGAACATTTCTAAGCTGGGTGTCGTATCTTCTCAATTTATTCCTAGAAGATTGTGGAGATGTGCAGGATGCTAGAGTAGAGTTCCACTATTCTTGGTTGTTGATTTGGATAGTATTTGAGGCATGGGAAAAACCGAAGTATTCAGTTTTTGTGATAGAAGAGGAAAGTGTGGTGCAAAAAGATATGAAACCATGTGACAGATCACAGATTCCAAGCAGAGAAAATCCAACTCAAGCATTTTTGGCATGTACATTCAGGAGATGTAGGAGAAAATTGCAGATACATGGAGAATTTCACCTGAAGTGGTGAAGGAGCATGAGGGGATAGCCAATTTTAAGGTATCTAGGCATAACATATGGATACAAGCTAGAAGAGACCCTAAGAATACATGGCTAAATATGCAATATTGCATAATAGCAGAAGAATTCCAATGGGTACTAGTTGAATGGCCAGATCAGTGGAAGGTGCCAGTAGCATTCAAGAAAGGAGCAGGCAGAAGCTAGCACATCACAGAAGTCTAGTATCCCAGCAACAAATAATAGAAAAGCATTAGAGTGCACCAAACCAATAGCTACTGGTACAGCAACAAAGAAACCAATAAACAAGGAAACAGTACCAAGGGCCTCAATGTTAGGTACCAACTGCGCAGAGGAAACAAATGGATCAAAGCAACACAATGGTAAGGACACCCAAGAAACAAATATCCCATCACAGATAGATAGACCACCAAATATGAAATCAACCATGCATATAGGAGAACAGAGGAAGAAGATGAAGGAAAGAAAGAATTCCATTCATCTCACAATCATTGAAGACGACGAATATTTAGTGGTAGATGAGGTGCATGACCGAGGAGAAGATGCACTCTACGTCGCAGAATCACATAGAGAGGAAATCATGAAAAAATAATGGATTTCAAGGAGACTTTGGAAAGCCTCCAGATTAATGTCATGCAACAGAAATGAATAGAACAACAGAAAGACTCTGCATAGCAGGATCCAATAAATAAAGAAAAGGAGACAGTCTAGACAACAATAGTGGGAAGTGTGATGTTCCAGATAAACCAAATCATGTTACTGAGGACACTGCACAAAAACATTTGAAGGATGTAGAACATATGGACTTGGCTTTGTCCAAGATACCAAACAAAGCATTGTATAAGTTGTAGATGAGTGTCACACAAAAATTTCAATACAGAGCCAGGACGGATGCAACAAACTTGGAAACGTCCAAGGATGAAAAGGAGGTATTAGAGATAGCTCTCAAAGAAGTGCAGATCGAACATGAGGAAAAAAATGTGCAGACAAACTGGAGAAAATACTTGAGGAAGTCTTCCAAATGATTCCAGACAGTGCACTAGCAGGAGAGCTCAGCACGGAAGAAAAGATAAAAAGAATAGCACATATGATAGATAGTTATAAGCAGGAGATAATAAAATTGGTTGGGAAGATGACATCAACCATCCCTCCAAAATTTAGATCAGAGAGAGAGCATCAGGAAACAGAACACATGGATATTATCGCGCTGGAAGTAAAACAAGTAGCAGAACTCTACAAAAGGACCACACAAATATGGACAAGCCTGGAAGAAGGCGAAGAAATCCAACAGTTGGATCAGAGGGAAGAGAAGTTGAATGTTGCAGTTCAAGATTTAAAGAAAAGGCAGAAGGAAATGTGATCATAAAGAATGAAGGCCGCACAGGAATTGAAAAATCTACATGTAGAATTTAAGACAATTCAAGAAGAACGACAGACAAAATAGGCTTAGTTGGAGCCACTTCGGGAGCAAGCAGAGAAGATGATAATAGAGTTGGAAACAAAGAAAGGAAGACTAGAACAGACGCACTCAAAAATTATAGAAGTGTTGAAGGAGCATGTAACAATGCAGGTGATGGAGGCTATAACAAAAAATAGTGTGCAAGCGAAGACACAAGTATATGCACTCACAAAGAAGTTCAAGTCACTGGAGAAATCGGTGCAGAAGGCACACATAGGCTGAGTGGCTCGGGATGAGCCATAGGTTAGTGTTGGGGGCCTATTGGAGTAGGAAATTTTGGGGTAAGGTTTGAGATATAGTGTAGCAAATGAGGCAGAATGTACCTAGGAAGCAGTGCGTGGTAGGAACTAAAGAGAAGCAATGCAAAGGAATTGTGGATTAGCACATGAAGGCAGTTAGAAAGTGGACAAGTTGAGTCCACTTAGAATTAGGGTTTTGGAGTATAATGTAAGGGTTTTTACCCATTCTTTGTAATACAAATAGAGGATGTATGAGGCAAATAGGGGAGATCTAGAGATCTTCTCTAGAGTTTGTCTAGTTTTGGCGAGGTTGAGTTCATTCTAAATAAGCTTTGAGTCAAAGTACTAGTTTTTTTTAGAGTTACGAAGCTCAGATGGAGTCAGTTTTGAGATGTAATTGAGGGTCAGGTCACAAGCTATGGAGCTTGGTGTGATGCTAGTCATCCTCACTAGTACTAAACCCATGATGTAGTGTGCACAATGCATGACCTTTTTATGAAGAATAATAAATAAGCAGAAGATCTTTGTGGACGTAGCCCGGGGGGGTGAACCATGGTAAAATATGGTGTCTCTATGTGTGTTTTGTGTTTCTTTTAATGATTTATGATGAACAAATGGATAAATGAATGCATATGTTAGAGTTTATTTATAACGCACAATAGAATAGTGTGATATTTTCTACAGAATGAATGTTATTGAATGGATAGAATAGTAGATCTGATGAATGATGGTATGGTAGAATGAATTTTGAAGTGGAATAAGAAGTCAAATATGCCTAACATTTCCACGAGTTCCATCCCTTCCATGATTTCAGACACTTGGGTCATGCAATCACCCATAGTCCATCTCAGGTGAGACTATGTTGTGCACTATGTGCACAGTGTTGCCTTCTGGTTTACCAGAGGGGTCTATGGTTTCTAGGGGTTTTTTGGAGAACTAATGTACAACCCAGGTCATTCCATACATCCAACACCATCCCAAGAAGCATCCCATGGAGGAAGAGAACAGAGATGAGGGAGAAAAAGATCCCATCAAGTTGTTTCTCGCAGAATCCCTCATGCAACAGAGGAATGAGATGTTCGATATTTTTTCTCAAATCCTTCAACGATTGTCGACAATAAAATGTGTGTCTTCATCAAGTAGTTTCTTTGGAGATGCTACCACATTCAAGGTACAAGTTAATTTTGATATTCTCATATTTGAAGGCCAGATCAATGTAGATGATTTGGAAAAATGGTTAAATTTGCTAGAAGATTATTTCTTTGTTCATAATTTTTCCAACAGAGAAAAGATCATCTTTGTGCTCCTTAAGACTCTCCCCCATGTCAAACATTGGTGGGAAACTTACTGGGAGAAAAATTCCACAGAGGATTCGAGAATATTTGGGGTCGAGCCCACTTGGGATTTTTTTATGGATGCGGTCAAGGAGAAACATTATCATGTGGGAAACTATGATGACCAGTACATGAGATGGACCATGTTACATAAAGAGAGGGGAAAATAGTGCCAGAGTTCAAAAATACCTTCCATACCTTGCGCACCAAGATGGGTATCAAAGACTCCGAGCGGAATATGGTTCTAAAATACCATGAGGCTCTACAAAGGTACATCCAAACTGAAATGGAGTTTTTGGACATCTCATCACTAAGAGTAGATTATTGATATGTTGTCAAAATCGAGCAGAAATTTAAGCACTTGAACAAGCGAGAATTTGGATCTGCAAATCCGAAACAACCAAAGTATGGTAAAGGCATCCCTAATCCAAAAAATAGCCAACATCAAGACAACCAGTCCAAGACATAGGAAGATAAGATCAACGGGAAGATGAATAAGGAAACTAGGAAGTGGTGTGACTTCCACAAAATCCCTTGGCACAACACCGATGAATGTCACTCGAAACAGTCATTGGTAGTTGAGCTCAAAGAAACATAATCGAGCCTCGAATTAGAATCTGATTCAGACAATAATAAAAGGACATAGATGATTGATGTAGAACCCACTACTACTTTCATGATCGCAACAACCCAACTAGAAGAACCAGAGGATCTTGAGGAGGGGGAGTGTATTTTCCATTCTCAGATGTGGGTGAAGGGGACCCTGTTGGATTTTATTGTTGATAGTGGAAGCCAGAATAACCTCATTTTAGAAGAGGTAATCAAGCAGTTGGATTTTCTGACAACACCACACTCGTATCCATAAAGCATCACATGTCTTCGCTAAGGATGAGATCTTTGTGTCAGTCATCAGTGTCACTTGTCATACGGCATCAAGCCTTTCAAACATGAGGTATTGTGTAATGTTGCCCCACTGGAAGTATATGATGTTATGTTATGCCAGCCATATATGTGGAAGCATCATGTTTTTTATGAGTCTTGACCCCGTAGAGTCATTTTTAATCTAGGGAGTCATCTCTACAGGATACTAGAGGTAGTTTCGACTATTGTCCCAACAAAACAATGTCACAAAGTAATCTCTCATACCGAAAAGTTTAGCCTCTTCACAATCTGATCAGAAGAGAACGACACTGCAACCACTGCAGCCTCAGACCAATACACTTCTATCCAACAGAATCATATCAACAATATTTTAGAAGAACCCCAAGATATTCCTACTACACCTATGGGGGTGCCTCCACACTACCCAGTCAAACCAAGTTATAATAAATCCCTTCATATTCTTCATACTACATATTCACTGAAATATTCCTCCCACACTCAGGTAGATCATGCAACTATATTTGTTAAATGGATCCAATCCCTCCAACAACAGGTTCATAACAACCTTCAACAAGCTAAGTAGTACAACTTCTTAAACAAGGCATGCAGCTCACCAAGGTTCAGATTCAGCAAAAGCTTCATCGGGGACTTGACACAATGGATACTATTGCTTCCTAAGGAGGGGAGAATTATCTAGGTGGAAATTGGTGGCCACACGCCTATTCCACTGGCTCAAAATAGAGGTTTCCACCTTAGCCCTTTTTCTACATCTTTTTGGGTCCTAAACTTCTGGGGTCGTTTTGAGGCCCTGAACAACGTTTTTTGGGCACGCCATAGTCACACTATAAACGTTGGCCACAATGTGATGGAAAAATGTGTATTCCTCGAATAAACCTTTCCAATGAGCTATCATTCACCCCAAATGGAGATCATATGAAAAAATTATTCCCTTGGGAAATTGGCGTATTAACTATCCCCCTTCGGGGCCCACAAACCTTTTGGAAATTCATCTTCCAGGGTTAGGATTTTGGATTTTCTTTATGCTAAAATGCCTTTGGAGCCTCATTGTAATCATCATCATCTTCTTTCAAGTGAGGATCTCCATCACATCTCTTCTCATAGATAAGTTGCCACCATTGTAGCGAGTGATTCACTCTATAATTTTACAGTTTCTGTACATTTCTCTCATTAATAAAAATTATGCATTACTGTATCTATGTGTTTATTTCAATATATATGTATATTTCATTGGTATATCTCTGCCTTCATTTCGTTCTCAAAATAATATGGATCATCTGTCACCACTGCAAGGGTGACACATGGCACCTAATTGGCATTTGACTAGGCAAGGTACAATCCAACTATAGGTTGACAAATGGTTCAATAAAGTAATGACATGTGGCATTATATAGCCAATGAAAGGATGCCACATGATAGTCCCCCATTGGCTAGTAATGGTTAGTATTGAATAAAAGTTATGAAGCCAATAGATTTCGACCCCATGACCTTCATAGCCACCAAAGGTCTTCACATATCCCTCCATACCAACACACCACATGTTGTTTCTTGATAATTATATGGCATATTATATAATTAACATTGTATAAAGTTATGTATGGGTGGCCAAAGGGCTGAGGCCCTACGCCCTCAACCTTTGGCCCTTGATATTGTTACATTCCATATAACCAACACATTATTTGTGAAGGGGGGCTATCATAACTATTTCGACAGGAGTTTAATATGTTATGGTTATAATACATATAACCATATGTTATATGGTATAACCATATAACAAATCCCAAAAAATCGCGTGGAGGTTTTAACTATATATATATGCACCAACAAAATCCACGAAATACCGTGATCATTGGGAATGGAACCCCTGACCCACCAAATATAACAAAGACTTAACAACCTCTGCTAACCAACTATCCAATATTCTTGGTTGGTTATAACTATGCCTCTAATAGTAGTTAAGGGGTTGCACCAATTTTGGAATTTGGTTAAGAAGAGGCTCTTATTTAATGGTCTGTGACCCGAGGCCATGGACAACACACATTTCTATGCATAATTTGGTCCCGTAAAGTGTGCCAAGAGTACGAAGGGTATGAGGCTACACCATAAAGTATGTCAGTGGTCACCTTGATGGAATTTCAAGTATTTTATATCAATTTTGCACGATTTTTCGCGCGGAACTCAACGATGCACTATGTTTCTTCTTGAGCAACATGTACAAGGTCATTGTAAAATGAAAGCATTTGATCATTAATAAAATAAGTCTCTATTGGAAGTGGACCCAAAGAGGTAGCCCAAATTGGGTGAACTCCGTTTTCTCCAATTTGTGTATGTGATTATATTATTGTTGTTCATTTCAAGTTCAATTATTTGCGAGTCATTTATCATTAAAGTTTAATTAGCTAGATAAGTATTTCACATGTAAATTGCAAAACTATTAAGCGATCATTTTATTTTGAAGATCAAGTAGATGATTATGTATACTTAAAATTATCAACATCTAAGGATTTTTCAGATCATACAATCTGGGTGCAACAGGGGATTTTTAAGGTGTTGAATCCATTTTTGTAATAAAAAATGTAAATCCAACAACAAAAAATTGAAATTGCAACAATTATTCTATAGTCAGATTTCGGTGAAATTGTTGGAACAAGTACAAATCGTAGAACGTTTAGACTCCAATTTTTTTCACTATATCATCACTGAAATCAATGCACCCTTTTGTTGTGTGTTATATAATTGTTAGTCAATGTAACTACTTGACGCCTATGTTGTTATATCATTGTTGAAATCAATGTAATTAATCAATATACCTTAACTCAAATGTAGGCTTAAAGATTACATATGTACCTGACAACTTGAAAATTAAAGAAGTGTATTAATGTATTCTTTCATTTTTGGTGTGTGAGATCAAGACTACATTATGATATTCTAGACATCACTTTCACTAGCATTATTTTGTTGCAAGTATCCATATTACTAAATCTTTATTGTTTTGCATTTATCCATATTCTTGAGCTACATGTCTATATATAATTATATAATTGCATTTTCATTTTCTTATGGCATGAGTTTTATAAAAATTTCCAAGTTCTTA
>JASDQU010750480.1:18046-54085 GCA_032191745.1 Picea mariana
AGGTAAGATCAAAAAACTCTTTCCCAACTCCCCCCCACATGTTTAAATGAATATTATAACATGGAATATAAGAGGCCTAAACAACCCATGAAAGAAAAGGATCCTCAAAAATAGAATGAGGAAGGAACAACCTGACCTCGGTTTCATTCAAGAGATAAAAGGAACTGTAGACAGAATGGAAACAATCAATAAAAACCAATGGAGAAAATACTAGATGTTGGTTGTCGAAGGCTAACAAATGGCAAGAGGTATACTCACTTTATGGAACCCACATTCACTAAACCTACTAGCAGTTGAAGCTACGAGACACACACTCTTGGTTAACATGCAAATTATTATTAGGTAACATTGAGGCGATTCTATGCACCAATGTGTATGGTCCCTAGAGGCTGGAAGAAAAAAGGAGAATACTCGAAGACCTAGAAAATCTAAAGGCCAAGTCCTACAACCTCCACTGGATCTTGGCAGGGGACTTCAACATAATCACGACACTTGCGGAGAAAAAAGGGGGCACCAAAAGACTGGATAGAGATGCAGAGGAATTCTCAGATTTCATTGAGGCAATGGATATGGTAGACATCAGAACCAACAATGGCCAGTTCACCTGGAATAACAAACAAAGTAATCACTACCAATTAGCTACAACGCTAGACATATTCCTGGTGTCATAATCCATCATTCTGCATGGACTAACCTTAGACTGCAGCATCCTGCCATGGGGGGGTTCAGACCATTGGCCAATCCAATTGGAAGCAAAATTCCAAACCACTGTTAAGAACAAACCTTTTAGATTTGAGAAATTTTGGATCGAACTTCCCACCTTCAAGGAGCACATCAACCAATGGTAGCGGGAGGAATTACCGGATCAAGGAACAAGGATGTTCAAACTTTATAAGAGACTCAAGTACATCAAAAACAAACTCAAAGAGTGGAACAAGGAAATTTTTGGGAACATAAATCAAGAACAGAAAAAGATCGAGGATAGAATGAGGATACTCCAGGAACTCTTCATAGACGAGGGTTACACAGAGGATTGGAAAAGAGAAGAGATCCAAATGACCTAGGAATGGGAAGCAAGATGCCAACAGGAAGAAACTCTTTGGTGCCAGAAGTTCGGAATCAAATGGCTAAAGGAAGGGGAGCGGAATACCAAGCTTTTTCATAGAACCACCATTGCAAGAAGAAACCACAACAAAATCTTGAAAATTAGGGATCATGATGGGATCGAAAGAGAATCCCACAAGGAAATTGAACATACATTGGTCAATCACTTCTAGGGGATAGTCCAAGAACCCAACCAAGATAGAACTGAGGCCATACAAAGGATAAATCAACACATCCTCAGGCTAGCCATAGAGGAACAAAATGTCAATCTAAACAAACCCATAGMAAAGGAGGAAATCGACCAAGTGGTCCAGGAATTGCCCAGTGGAAAGGCCCCAGGCCCAGATGGCTTCACAGTGGAATTTTTCAAAGCCTGCTGGGAAGTGGTTAAATATGATGTTTATGGGGTGGTGGAAGACTCCAGATGTTCGACATTTGTCCTAATCCCAAAAGAAAATGAAGCAAGGACCCCAGATCGCTACAGGCCGATAGCTTTATGCAATGTTGTTTACAAGATAATCTCCAAATTCATAGCCAATAGAATGAAACCACTCCTACCCACACTGATTTCACAGGAGCAGGAGGGTTTCGTAGAAGAAAGACAAATATTGGATAACATCATCCATGCCCATGAACTTATACACACGATAAAAATCCAAAGGAGAGGGGGTATGATAATCCAACTTGACCTAGCGAAGGCTTATGACAAGTTTAGCTAGCACTATATGGCCAAAACACTAGAATCCTTTGGGTTTGAACAACATTGGATCAATTGGATTGACAATCTAGTATCAACGACAAGATACTCGCTACTAATTAATTGAGCACCACGGTCAAGGAAGAAAAAACCTATAAAAGAATATTAGTAGACTTTGGGGAAGCCTTAGGGGCAGAGATAAACCACTCAAAATCTATGATCTATTTATTCAACACAAATCCTGCAATCCAAAGGAACCTAGCCAATATTTTGGGGTTTGAACGCAAAACGCTCCCAACGAAATACTTGGGAATTCCCCTGATGGACAGAGCTTGGAAAATGGAAACATGGGAAAGAGTGATCAACAAACTGTAGGAGGGTAAAAAAGTGGACTTGTAGAGCTCTCAACCTAGCAGGGAGGATTATCCTCACCAAAGAGGTCCTACAAGAAATTTCGGCGTATATGATGTCAGTGTTCCCTGCTCCCAAAGGAATACTACAAAAGATAAGAACCATTCAAAGAGATTTCCGATGGCAAGGTGCTGAAAATAAAAAGAAATGGGCCCTAGTAGCTTGGGAGAAGGTTTGTTGACCAAAAGGAAAATGAGGCCTAAGGTTACAAGATCCACAGGTAACCAACGAATCCTACGGGGAAAAACTCTGGTGGAGATGGGTCAAGGACAAATCAGTACCATGGAAAAACCTTTGGAAGGCCAAGTATGCCCCGAACATCAGTGATCAAGACCGAATTTGACTCATGGGCACAAGGGAGGGATCAACCATCTAGAATCTCACCTGGCACAAAACAAACTCAATTCATAAACACAGCTTCTGGGAAGTCAGAAATGGTCAAATTGCCAAATTCTGGGAGGAAACATGGCAATAGGAACCCAGAATGGAAAATCCAGACAGGGAGGAGCTCCAACAGGAAATGACTATGCAAGGAAAAAGAACAATCCATCACTACTGGAAGCTAAGAAATGATAGCGACAAATGGAGGACCTAGGACAAACTCAATCCACCAAATAGAGACTGTATCGCAACTCTAGCAGAAGAGGTGGAAGAGGAATTAGGGAAAAGGAAAATTGCAATCTCAGAGGATGAGGACCAATTAAGGTGGGGCGGGGAAAATGGTGGGGAATCCAACTTAAAATAAGCACGGTTTTACATCGCAGATCAGGATCAAGAGGACCCGATGCAACAGTGGGGAAATATCTGGAACAACCCCCAATGGATAAAAATCAAAATGTTCAAATTGTTAGTTCTCCACAACCAAATTCTAACTTGGGAAAACCTCAGGAAAAGGGGTTATATAGGCCCTTCTCATTTCCACCTCTGTTAAGCCAAGGAGGAAACAAACAATCACCTCCTCGATGAGTGCATATACACAATAGAGCTATGGGATTGGGCGGCAGGCATCTACCGCCAATCTAATAGAATCTGGGGTAACATCAGTGCAACCATCACCAATTGGAATGAGAGCTACAGCGAAAATGAAAAGGTGAACCTCTGATGGAACCTAACACCGGGGATGATCATCTGGGAAATATGGAAGGAGAGGAATCAACGCATCTTCAGGAATGGAATCCTACTGGAAGGAAAGCTCAAGGATGCAATTATCTCCCAAATATGAGAAACAGTGCAGAGCCACAACTGTAAGAAGGAAGCAGTGCAATAGAACAACGGTAGGGCGGGATCTGCAAATCCAACTAGGAGACCACAAATGGACCCTCCCTCTGTTAGGATTCCTCAAATTAAATTTTGACGGGGCAGAAAAAGGAAACCCAGGAGTGGCAAGGATGGGAGGGGTGATCAGAGACAGTGGTGGTAACATTGTCTGGCTATATGTTGGGAGTATGGGAAACTCCACCAACAACACAGCGGAATTTGGAGCCATGGAGCTTGGCCTTGAAATCCTAAGGCGCGAAAGGATGACAAACACTATAGTGGAAGGCAAATCCACCCTAGCCATCAACACGGTGAAGAGACTCCAAAATGGTACTAGAGTGGGAAAGGTTCAGAGACACTGGCGCATGGCTCTCTCCCTACAGAAAATCCAGGAGCATCTTAAAAATCTGAACACAGTGGAGTTGCACTGGGTCCGTAGGTCAAGGAATGGCCTGGCGGAAAAACTAGCCAACGAGGGGGTCGGAAAGGATGATTCAGAACTGGACACTACCTGGCTCAGTCTCCCAAATGACCAACTCATAACAGACTACATCCAACTAGCAACAAAAGATTGTGAAGGTAGGTTAAGCAAGGAAGGTCACATCAAGAAGGGTAGCGCAAGGCCTGGCAGTATGCAAGAATGACCCAGGAAGGATATGATTGTTGAACACTCGATCACCAATGACCATGAAGGATCAGCATAAATAGTTGGTGGGGGTACGGCAGCAAGACCCTAGCGACAGAAAGAATTGCGGGGAAAGAACGTGGGAAAGTACAGACGACAAACCACATGAAAAAAGTGATGTAAGGCATGAGGGAGTGACATGGTTCAGAATTGATCCTCCAAGCCAAAGTACAGGTACGAAGAGCATCACAATAGGATCTCAAGCAAGCAGGAACATGGCTCCACACAGGGATAAAGGCTGAGTCATCACTATCATACGAGTCACCACTGGGAAAAAGGATGGGGGGGATCACCACTACGAACAAGCCATGACTGGAAGGACAAGATTGCAGCAGGAGAAGATCAATAAGAGGAAAGACAGCAGGGGTAGCCGCAAACAGAAGGAGCACAACTGCAGGGAAAGGAAGAATCCCTATGAAGTGAGGCACAGGCTGAGTAACCAGCAAAGGAGTTGTGATAGACCAAACGGGATGGTGAGAATGAAGCACACGCACATGAAGAGGAATCACCTTGGAAAGGTAGTTTCGAATAGTCCACGGACCACGACAGGTGTCAAGAATGGAGCAGGCGGAAAAAGATGCAGAGGGAACCTTCCAAACTCTGGTTGCGCCGAAAGGAAAAGCGTCCATCACCTACTGGGAAAAGGAAATCAAATAAAAACGCAAAGGTAAAGTTTGGGATGCACTGGAATAGGAAGTGGACTGGGTAAGTGATTTGGGGGCCACGTAGCCTAGGGAAACCCTCTACCATAAAACAGTGGAGATGGTGTGGCTAACTAAGATGATGATCGGAAAAGTGAGTTTGAAAATGGAAGAAGCCAGGCGGGAGGACAACACAGATCACAAGAAAATGCTGGACAAAATCTTGAGTCACCTCAGTAGCCTGGAAACTATTACCAAACTACTAGTTGAGGTCAAGAAGGATCAAAAATCCAAGATGGAGTGGTTAGCTTCTCAATTTAACCTCTATATGTGCTATGTCCATCACATGGACATCACACCAACCGATGGACACGGCACACCAGCCCACATTCGGAAGACTCGCACAATCTCTCAGAAGGAGGATAACAAGAATTGGGCGGATGATGGGAAGAAACACATCATTGTCTTGGACAAGTGAACAGTTAGTTGAATGGTTAGTTCGGCCACTAGCCCTCGGGCCTAGTGGGTAGTCTCTGCGTATTTTTTTTTTTATGTCTATGTTGCTTTTCCTTTTCAAACTGGTTATGGGGGGGCTGGCCTGGTTTCCCCTGGTCACAGACCAGTCCCACCCCTCATACATTTTAGTAAGCGCAACTTGGGAACCCCTGGTCTGGTTTCCTACTAGGCAGGCCAGGAGGCCCCCCTTTTTTGTATCATAATCTATTCTACAATAATACATCTTCTTACACTCACTTACAAAAAAAAAACATCTCCTCTGATGGGTAAAATGCCTCTCAACCCAATGAATAGTAATCTTAGAGCACAGGTTAACTCTCAAAGTGATTGTAACTATACAGTTCATTTGATTCCATGTATACATACTTTCAACAGGTTGTTAGTCTTTGACCCCCTAAATTTTAGGATCACTTTTTACTTTTTGACCTCCTGAATTTTAGGATGATTTTGAGTACCCATGGATTGTTATTTTTGACCTCCTAATTTTTAGGATGACTTTGATTACCCAAAGGATGGTTGTGATGTTAAAAAGTAAGACAAGAGATATCGCATTAAGGATAAGGGTTTTTTTTCAATTTTAAATTTTTTCAAAATGCTTATTAAAAACATCAAATTTTATTATTTTATATTATTATTTATTTTTTAAAATATTAATAAAATTATTTATATTTATGGATTTACACATGTTTCCAAAATGAAGGAATATAATTATTGGTTAATTGTGATTATTATAGTGATTTATGGATTTCCACATGTTTCCAAAATGAAGGAATATAATTATTGGTTAATTGTGATTATTATAGTGATTGGTAATGGTTAAATTTTTATTAATATTCAAAAAGGGAATATAGTGATTGGTAATCCTTAAATCTTTATTAGTAGTAAGGTTGATCGTTAAATCTGTATATGTAGTAAAAAAATCTTATAATGTTTTGTGAATTTTTTATTAAATTTAATATTTTAAAATAAAAAATAATTTTTAAAATATTTAAAATGTAACGATTCTATTTTATGATTTATTAGAAATTACAAAATCATAATATATTTATATTTAAATTGAAAATTGTAAAAAAAAATACAATAAAAAAATTAAAAATTTCATAAATGTTTTGTGAAAACTATTTCATTAATAATTATAAATATAAATATTGATAAAAAAAAATACATGTAACTTAATAAACAATAATAAACATCCCCGGATGGGGTGACACGCGGCATAGAGGAGGCGACACCCGGACTCGCACTCAACGCTGGTTTAATGGCTGATGGTCGCCACCCACACATCCACATTAACGATGGTGGACGGCCATAGCAGAGGACATATGATGGAGGCACTCCTCCCTCGCGCGACCATTAACCCCCCCTGCGCACACGAATTCATCGCTGATATGGATGGATGGAGGCTTCGGCAGTTTGGCTATGGTTTTTCTTTTGAGCCCGAGCAGCGAAGGAAGGCTCCTGGTGCGGCTATGCCATGGTTATTTACCGCCTTCTCTCTGCACTCTGAGAAGATTTTCCAGGGCTGGTGGCTTCTCTGTGGGTCTCAACAGAGTCAGCTTGCCTGCGCTCAGCACCCGCAGCCACTCTCGACCTGGATTTTTTCTAATTCAGCTCTGCATTTGATTGGAATTTGCTTGGGTACAATGGTCAGGAAGCAAGGAAAGCCTCCACGGGGTTCTGCTTGGGACGTACATAAAGCGCAGAGGCGCCGGGAGGAGGAACTTGAACGTACTTTGGCTTTGGCGTCTTCCATTCTCGGGAAGAAGGCTCAGGTTGAGAGGAGGGCGGTGCTCAACACCATCGTTGAACAGGGAGCTGGCTGCAGCAGGACAGAGAAGGAGACCGAGCCCGCAGATTTGTTTCCAACTTGTGTTGTGGAGGAGGACCTGTCGATTGGGAACTTGCCGTGCGACGAGAAGCCAAGCGCCATGGAGACGTTCAGCAGGCAGGGCACCAAGTGCATCCCAAATAAGGAAGACGACCTTCCTGGCTGCGTGGTTGAAGAAATCCCATGGACGGGTGACCTGTATGCTACAGGTGCCGAGAAGATGGTGAAAACAGAGACGGTTGTGGTGCAGAGGAAGCTTGCGGTTGGCATTGGTGAAGCTGTGGAACTGAAGACTGCTCCTCCTAGTGGCTTGGGTGGCGGAACACATGGTCCTCTCCTTAGTGACGAGCACCTGGCCTTGGTGTTCGAGCTCCATAGCCACATTTCGGACTTGGAACACAGGGCCCTCATCATGGGCTAGTGCATGGATCTGCTCCTCGACGCGTTCTCCAGGGCTCCAGCTCAGCGAAAGTGCCCCCTGTGCACGCAGAATTTTGCCATTCCGGTGGGGACTTGGCAAACTGGAGGAAGCGACACGTCACCGGGCGCCTAGGTTCTTCTGTTTTCCAGGTTTTTAGTTTTACTATGTAATTGTTCTAGGTTTATCTGGACCACTAGCATCTGTCCTGGTTTCCTCCGGGCATGACAGATGATGCAGGAGCATCGCTCACCTTTCAAGCGAGCCAACGCGAGGAGCAAGGAGGAAACAACTGGACAGCGCCAGCATTTAAATTTTGGAACCTTGTAATATGGTTGCGCCAAACATTACTACGTTGATGTGATGAAGCGCACTTGTACATTGTAACGGACCTTGAGCAGATAAGCTCTCGTCCTTAGGTAGTTGAGGCATTTACTAGATTTAATGCAAGTAGATAAGTTAATTAAGTCTAGATTAGACAGATATAGCTTTCGAGAGGGAAAACGGAATATAAACACCCTCCGTTGTATTGTTGAAAATAATTATTATCATTCTCATTCAGATAAGGGCAAGAAGAGAGGAAAGCAGAGAGCTTGTGAAGAAACCTCCATGTACAGATATTGAATTAAAAGAAGAGTTTTGATTCAATTCCCATGGATGTGTTTGATACCTTTGTGTTGTTGATGTTATGCTTTTGCTTACTTGCTTCCTTTTATGCTTATCTGTTATATGCTGCATATGTGATAGCATATCAGGTTCGAAACCTGAGGGAATGAGAGAAGGAGTTTCAATTGTTTCTCTTCTTAATCCAGGAAGATTCCTGCATCAAGTGCAGTCGAATACCTCCGCATAGAGTGCATTGAGGAGGCTAAGTAGTAGAACTTTTGTTCCCTTTTGCCTTGAGTCAGTTTGGGTTGTTCAATCTTGCAGGTGAGTGCAGGTTGGACGTGAAGTCTCAGTAACACGTCTGAGAGCAGAGACGCCGGAGTTGTTGTGACGAAGAAGGCATGGGGCCTGGGAGACTTCAACACTTTGAAAGTCGTTGAAGGTTGAGCACAGGGAGCGTGGGGGAAATTTATCTGAAGGAGTTAGAGGAACCAAGCTCAGAGGGATGAACACCTTTATTTCCAGCTGCACTGGACGAAGGTGGTGAAGTGGAGAACTCTTCAGAGGAAGAGAATCGACGACTTTAAATTGAAGAGGAAAGTCTTGAAAACCCGCAGACCATCAGATCGCATAGGAGTTGCATAGGGTTTAAACTTTCAGGTGCACGAGAGAACCCGTTATCATCGCACATCGGCAAATCGGGGTTGGCGAGTGCAAAGATTACCTGCACGTCGAAATCGCGATCCGCGATTTCCCGAGTTAGTGGGAGTCGTCGATCCTCGGAGGGACAGGTGGCACGAGACCTCGAGGATTCGGGATTCGGCATTTCGGCATTCGAAAGGTCGACGAGAGCACGAAGAAATCGCGAAGGCGCGAGTTGCGAGGGTCCCACGGGGATTGTGTGGAATACAACACGTGGCATCGCGTGTTCGGACCTCGGAGGTTGGAAAAGCAAGTCTTCGGCACCACGAGTAGCGACACCCCGAGGTTGACCGTTGACCATCGGGGATCGGGATTTCGGTGTTCAATAGCCCGAAGGCAGTGCCGCGAGCCTCGCGACATCACGAGACCCGATCTCCTGACACGCGAAGAGTTGTTCCGAGAAGGAGTATCCTGTGGGGACAAAGGCTCCCGAGGGGAGTCGGAAAAGTATTGACTCTTCGGGTCGAGTTTGCTGAAGGTCCTGGTGGAGCGACCGTGCCGTTCGGGGTGGGTTGCGTCAACAGATGTCTCTTTTCTTAATGTATTACTGTATAACTGCTAGTTTCCTCCCACTTATGCTGGTTTCCGGTTACCGACAACATTTTTGGTGACTGTATCCATGACTCTGTTTATTTTGTCAAAGTTTTAAGATAATCTAATATAGCAGGTACTACGCCTTTTTTATTTAAAAAAAAAAATAAACAATAATAAACATACATATTGATGATAAATACATATATGTGGCATATGCTCATATCACTTAGGCCTTAATATGTTGGTTATTAATACAAAAATCCAAAAAAAATGTTATTGTCATCTCTTTCACCGCTCATAAAATGTGATAAGCTCCAAGGGCAGGCGATGTGATTTTAAAAATAAAAGTTAAAATGTCATTTGTCTTTCTACTTACCTACCCATGCTCAATGGCTCATATGATGTGATACTTTGTAAAGGCTCCATGATCTTCAAGATGATAGCACAAATTCTTTATGAATGAGTTGGTAATCACTAATGCACATTATTGACACTAGCTTGAAACTTCTTTATTAATGAAGTTTTTGAGCTCCTCCAAATTTGTTATCCCAATTGACTTTAGTGATGGTGTCACTCCATCCTTAAGAAAAAACAACAAATCATAGGTATCTATTGTTCTATTTATTGTTGAGTGGGTTATTTCCAGGAAAAAACAACAAATCACAGGTATGTACTGCTACTGTTGCCATCGAATTAACATTTTACCGAGACTTTGATGTATTAATAAGTAATTGAAAATTGCAATTAGCATTTGAAATGAACCTTATCTACACATATGATATCTGATGTAGTAAGCATAATGGTGTTTGGAAAATACATGTTGAGAAAAAGTTTGGTTCAAATGTGGTAGAAAAAGTTTATGGTCCTGCTGAAAGACAAAGCATTCATAAACATTCTTAGAAAATGCATTTTAGCTATTTTTTTTTGGTTATTTAAATTAAAACATAAATTTGTTTCATGTTCATGAAAGATTTCTAAAACGAACAAATAAATGATGAATTTTCTTTTCGGAAGAATCTTCCCATAGAGGAAAAACTTTGCTAACAATTAGTTATATGAAATTGTTTTATGAAAATTTTGAGAAAAAACCTAATTTATTAGAAGTATAATTGATGAAAGAATTAAAAACATAACTAATAATTTTGAATGATAAAGTAGATTGCCACTTAACAATTTTTGACAAACAAATGAATATTTTCAAAATAAACTACTAAAACATATCTAAATTTTGATTAAATTAAGCTAAAATAATAAAAGTAGCCTCTGAAAATTTTCTTGTTAATCAAATATTATTTTAAGTCTCAATGTAATAGATGGTTTTTTGGGTGCATATCATGTAGATTTAATTTATCATATTACCACAAATTATTGATACCTAATTTAATGTTTCAACTATCAAGACTAGTGATTAAAATCCACATTAATTTAACTTAGTTTAAAAGTTAATACAAAACTAGCTCCATAGATGATTTTAGGCGCTAAATTTCTCTCATGGGCTAATTTTCCATGGTTTTTCAAAAAACGAGATTCGTTATTTTAAAAATGATTCGCCCAAATTCTATAGGATAAATTTATTTTATCTTAAAAATCGCCAAAATTTTATAAAAACTATATAAAATCCTTAGAAATTTGAATATTTTTACAAAAATATCGCCAAACATTTATAGTTGGCATATGAAGGATTAGTAAGATTCGCCAAGGTTTCTATATTTTAAGATAAATTTCCATCCTTAAAATCATCCCTGACTAGCTCTATGAACTTGGACTTCGATAATTTATTGCCACTGTTTGAATCAAATTAGACACCACAAGTTTTGGGACTTCACTATTACATGGAATTCGGACAATAAATGAGGTCGTACTTTCCTATGATGGGATAATGATAGTGAAAGAGGAAATTTAAACAGTTAGTTACCATGTCCTCCTCTTTGCTTGTAAAGCTTAATGTCTGATAATTGTAAATTGGATATCTTTCTTCAACTTCTATATACAAAGAATGTTTCTTCTGTTGTCACTCAATATCAAACTGGCAGGTTGTATTTTCATCACAATTATCCACAAACAAGTCCAAGTATAATGTCAATCCAAACTTGGAGATTTCATTGCCCAGGTTGTCTACATATTCACTTTGCAAATATTAGTATCGAGCAATAGAAATTGCATAAATATGAAGAGTCGGGTGTTATAACCCTAAATTTCACCACACATGCTTACCTGGCATCAGGCTAACTTATATTCATTCATTTCCAAAACATCTGTTGAACAACTCTTTGGAAATCCTCTTGGGTCAAGGCCCACGTGCCCTAACCCATTACTGCATGTGTGTGCACGCTAGTTGGCTCACTACAGCCCACGTGTACCTAACAAATCACGAAAAAAGGAAAGTTGTCGATGGAACTAAAAACTATGGGTCAGTTAACTGAAGCTCTCAGCCATGCATGGCCTAGGGTTCATTCAAAACCCTAACTCCTTCTAGCCTATAAAAGAAGGGGTAGGGGTACCATTTGAAGGAGGAAAAATATAGCGAAGAAACTCTGCCCATTTACGTAATCCATTGTCCCAACCCTTTAGCCTTTCCTCATGCCAAAGGAGATTTAATGCAAAGTAGTTGAAGGACAGAAGAAGAAGAGCCCAGGATCAGGTTCAAGGAACGGTGGGCGGTCTCAGCTTTGATTGTAAGTTGGTTCATTTTCAATAATAAAAAGAATACTTTGATTCCGTCCCAATGCATGAATTGTCTATGGTTTGGTTAATTTATGCTTGATTTCTAACCCTTGAGTAGAGAAGTAGCATGCATGCATAGTTGTTATGTGTCTTGATTGCAGGTTATCTGTGGAAGGAGCAACGCAAGCGAGTGGTCAAAGCGCAACGGAGGATCTACATCGAACGCCGGTAATAAGGTTGGTGGTTCTCTTCATGCATTTATTATAAAAGAGGGGTTTTAATCTTGGGTTGTAGGTTAAAAAGTAATTTATTTTCGGTCAAAATCTGCATGCAAATCTAACCATAGTTTGCTAGTCTGTAGGGTATTTTTCCCAACAACAGAATTGGCGACCATACTGGGGAGAATACTCTTTAGGGTTTCTGGATTTCTTTAAAGTTTTTGGGTAGTTTAAAGATTAGGTTTTTTGCTTTTCTTTCCCTGTCTTTTTCTGTAAGGTCTGAGCTAGCAGGGAGCCTGGTTCTTCATACCAGTTTTCCCTGAATTTTGCTTGACGGTAGTTGTCGAGACACACAGAGGTACACGCGGCCTGCAGAAGGCCTGCACGCATGTGTCCGCGCCCTATCCTCTTACAGACCGCGTGTGAACGCTAGCTGTAGAGATAGCAGTAGCGTGTAGGAATTCAGAGAACTTTAGAGGCAGTCCTCCTCTTCCCTGTCAGAATTATACATTCTCAGGGGGTTTTCTGGAATCCTGTCTAAGTCTTGCTAGTTCACAGTCCTATCTTAGATTACTTTTTTCGCCTTATTATTCCTTGCATTATTTTTCTTTTCTGTTAGAAAGAGCATCCAAGCCTTCAAGGGACCCTAGTTATCAATACCAGAGGCCTCTTCCTGGTCTGGACTACCTGTTTTCATTTTTGTCTTAGAATTTAGACATACACGTGGCCTGTACAAGGTCAGTCCGCATGTACATGCTTCCTGTTTCAACTCAACATGCGTTTGCACACGTGCTGTTTTAGTGACAGTAGCGTGCTTGACAGGCTACTTTTTGTTCAGGGTGGGGCAGTCATCCCCTCCTTTGATGAGAAGTATTCCTCTCAGGTATTTGAGTCTAAGGTTGAACAATCAGTAGGTTAGGTCATCTTACCATTAGCCTGCTTTTTCTCAGATGATAGTTGACAGAAAATATAAAAAAAAAAAAATTATGGTTTTTAGACAAGCGTAAGAGTCTTTGTTTTCTTTATTGCCATTGTGTGTCTTTACTCTGATTCTTTGAGATCTACGCCTTAAGCCAGAATTTGTTTTTCTTGGTTTTGTGCTTGTCGGTATTTTCCCTTTGTTGCTTTACTAGCATTTAAATAAAAAATAAAAAAAATCTCTTTTCATTTTCTTCTTTGTTTGAAGAGTGTATTTCTGCATCATTAGCTAGGGAGAAATCTTTTATTTCATAAGTTTTTACAGTGCATTTAGAGCATAAGTAGCTCGTAGTCGAGCAAAATTCCTTTAAGTTTGTTGTATAAAATCTTAGAAAAATTGAAAAGAAAAAGAAATCTTTCTTTGTGAAAAGTTGTTGAATTTTTGTAATTAGTAGAAGTCTTTTGTTTCCATCTTTTTTCATTCATTTTTGTTTTGGTCTTTACACATCATCAGTTTCACCTTCATACCCCTTGATGTAAGAAAAAACCTTAAAAGTAACGCTAATCTTAAAAATCTACTAGACTTTTATGTTTGTAGGGTTCACAAACTAGTTCAGGATTAGGGCCTTGAATTAAGTTGGAGAGGAAACTCTTCAAGGCCACTCAAAACCAAACATTAGAGTCTGAGGTAGGGAGTGTCTAAGTCCAGTTTCATGGAAGTTATCCCGGACCCCCCTCTAACACAGGGGATAAACACAAGGTCACGTGCGAAAAGGTAGCGGAGATAACCCCTCCAAAGCCAGACCAATCATAGTGGAGAACACATATCGAGGGCTTGTTTTGGGATTCTGTCGTTTCCATTTGCCACGGGGCTTCGTGGGTCTCGAATCTGTTCGAGGTCCTCAGTTTTCTTCTGGACCATTTTCTCTCGATACCCTTAATAGGTTTTTGGCTTGATACCCTGCTCATTGTGGTCTACCCGACTTTCGACTGTACCTGCCTGGTGACTGTTCGCGTGCTGGAAACCTAGTTGCCAATCTTTTTAGGGACATACACGGGTGACTGCGGGGGTATACCGCGGTACCTAGGATAGACATCGGGCCATGCTTTGCAGATTATACCCAAAGGGTGCTTCCGTGTTCGAGTTGCACTTGCACCGGTAAGTTGCTCTAGTGTTGGTTGTTGTAACTGTTCTTCCAAATAGTTTATTGATTGCTTGTCTTATCTCTTAGGGGCTTCTTTTGAGTGTGTGTTACTTGTGAACGCGTAGAATACCTTAGCATGTCTTGGATCTTCTCACACAGTGGAGGATCCCAAGATCCGTCGATCATAAAGGCTTCTGGGCCTACCACCAGTTACACTGGAGCCACCCCTACCACCATTAAGGTGGAAGCTAGACCAACAAGGGTCTTTTGAAGCGACCGGGTTACAAACCTTTGTGCCTGAACAGCTCCCGGAGGAATCAACCGCCAATCTTGGCTCGGTTGAAACCCCAACCACTGATATCTGGGCATCGTTTACTGCACCAATCCAATTTCACGAATGCTAGACAGTGCCTCACACAACTATGGAAACAAACGTTGTTACTTCTTCTGGGAATTCTTCCATTCCCACCAGAGTTTCTACCACATGAGAATCTTCTCCTAAATTAACATCATCGGTTTGAGCCACCATGGTCTCGGCTGCAACTACGTCGCACAGTGGACCGAACCCGTCTATGGCGGAGGCCACAACCCCCTTCACACCTAGTGCGACAGGCCCTCCGTTCTCATACGGTATGCCTAGTTCAGGTACAAGTCCTGCACTAACCTACTCCACTTTACAAACTTTGGGTCTGGGGGCAGGTAGCTCTAACGCTCCTCTGCAAGGTCAACTTGGGGGCACTCCTGTCCCTTTAAATGATTTTCCTTACATCGGAGGTCATATACCTCCTCCGTTCCCTTCACTTGGTGGTCTGCATCAGCAGTCTGTCGGGCAGCCTACACACACTAGTTTATTTGGAGTAGGATGTCAAGGAACACTTGTGCACAATATGTCGGTAGGTTCGTCATCGTTTGTTTGGAATGGGATGTTTGGTAGCAACACTTTCTCATCCACCACTTTCTCGTCTGGGGGCAATCCCATTTTTGGACAGTCTACTCCTGCACAGGGTACTATTCCTGTGCAGGGGGCACATATAGAAGGACCTTGGAACTCAGGACAAGGATCCGTTCCCTCCTCTGGAATGTCATTCTAGGGTAATTCTTTCCACAGTCAATGGAACCCCAGACAGACTACTATGCCTCTCCCATCAGGACCAGCATGGGGTAATCCTTCCCAAATTCCTTCAAACATGATGCATGCCCAACACCCTATGTCCTTTATGGGAAATTAGCCGATGATGTCTCCACAGATGCAAAATCCTTACGTTGGTCAGGGCCATGGTTTCTACCAGAATCCGGGCTAGCAGCCAAACTTTTCCTAGCAACCTGGTGCCAGTCAAACTCCAGGACCCTTTTTCCCAGGTTATCAGCAGCAACCCAAACTACCATTCCTGGCGACTTTACACTTGCCAGCTTTGACAAGGTTGTTAAATGATCCTATTTGTCATGATCCACATTGGCCTCCTATGCCAACGAAGTTGCCTTCGAACATTCCAAAGTTCAAGGCCAAGCCTAATGAAGATCCAGGTGATCATGTGACTACCTTCCATATTTGGTGTTCATCTAACTCATTGAAAGATGACTCTGTACAGTTGTGATTGTTTCAATGTACTCTTATCGGGAGTGCCGCGAAATGGTACATCGAGCTCGATCGCTCAAGATACTCTTATTTTGGCGAACTGGCGATGGCCTTCCTTAACCATTTCCAGTTACCTGTGAGATACAATGCTGGCACAGAGCTGCTTGCCAATTTCGAACAGACAACAACGGACCATATCTCTGATCATATCCAAGAGTGGAGACGCCAGAAGAGTCTAATCAAAGTACCAATCCCACCAGCATTCTTGCTTGAGTGGTTCCTTAAGTCTTTGGTCCCACAATTATCCAAAGATGTCGCAACTTCCATAGTATTCTCCGAAGAAGATGCCATCATGAGGGCTCAACAGTTTGAGCTCATCTATTCTCAATCTGGTTTATTATACAACATCCTGCCGGATGCACCATGATCAATACTGGATAAAACTAGACAGAGAGTTGGACCACATGTTGATGGTATTGTTGGTTCAGCACAAACCAAGCTCGTTGAGCAATTGACAAAATAGTTGCAATAGTTATCTATACAACACACAGCAGCTAGCTAGACTACTGCTTTGGCTGCTCCTCCTACCCAAATGTCGGAAGTACACTCCATGCAGTCGACTAACCCAAAGGCCACCTAGCAGCTTGAAGGGAAGAAAAAACAACGAAAGAAGGGTAAGGGGGATAAAAAACCCACTGATAATGCTGGCGGGGACACTACAGAAAAATGAAAGGTGAGGTATCCGTGCAACTTGTGTGCGGAAGACCACCCGACCCATCTTTGTCCTCGACTTGCAGAGGCCCAAAAGTTTGTCACACAGCAACAACAAGCAGTGTTGACTAATCCTTTTCAACATGGGCAAAATTTAACTCAAGCCTCTACAAGTGTAGAAGGGGGCAGCCAAGAAACCTGCCCTCCTCCAAACAATCCCTCATCCGCAAATGTATATATGGTTAGGAGTGATGCTTTCATTATGACTAGAGCGCACGACTATAGTAAACCAAGTGCTTCTGAGAAGGGTAAAGAGGCTGATCTCCCCTCTCTTCCTCTACAGATTGAGAAGACGTTGGGAGAAACGATGACATGCATTCCAAAGGGTGCATTTAAAAAATCTTCTCACAACCCAAATGCAAGGGCCGCCCAGAATTACTCTGTGGTGGAGGATTTATCACAAACCCCTTGTGCGATGTCTGCTTTGGAGGTCCTCCAAAGCTGCCATGCTTAGAGGAAAGCCTTGTTAACCACTTTGGGCTCTACTGAAACTTGTAACCCAGGTACCATCATGTTAGATACAACCGACTTAAAACCTCGTCTGCCTTACCACGTAGCGTTTCAGATAGTAGTGGCTCATCCCACGAAAACTTTTACATGGAATATCTTCTGCATGGTGGTCGACGATGGCACCTTGACATGTGTTATGTCGTTAGCATGTTGGAAGGCCATTGGCCAGCACGCTTTGTCTCCATCACCTACTCTCCTCACTGCTTTCAACGGTTGTTCTTTTTTACCACATGGCATCGTTCCTTCGTTCCCTGTGCAGTTAGGAGGGAAAACCGTGTGCGTCGAAGTGGAAGTAGTTGATGCTCCCCTCGACTATAACCTTATTTAGGAAGGAGTTGGACTTATGCTATGCAAGTTGCGGTTGCTACAGTGTTCCGAGTCTTGTTGTTTCCACATGAGGGTCGGATAGTGACCATTGATCAATTGTCTTTCTCCAGGCCTAACCTAGATTTGGGGGCATTCATGGTCCCTATGATTGATAATCCTCAACCAGGTGTCGTTAACGTAGGAGTTGGTTTGTGCCTATCCTTGATGGGTACCTTCAATTACCCACCTTGTCATGACGATGTCAAATTTATATCTAATCACCATAAAGTTGATATTTTTCAAGTTTCGTCGTTCTACGCAACTTACTTTGAGGATCCTTGGATTCTTCCTTACCCATCAGCCATGATGGATGAGACATGGCACCCCGGCATGTCCATGCCCTTGTCGGCCGCTGAGGTAGCGTACTCTTTAGTGCAGCAAGCCTCGGCTAACACTGATCCGACTCCGGCACAAGATTTGGATCCGCTTCTAGAGCCTATTTGGGCTCAGGGTTCTCTTGCTAACGTCGATTCGTTAGACTTAGTCTTGCCTTCCGACGAAGTAGTAATCGAAGCAATGACTAGTCCAGACAAACCTTGGGAATATCTTCATCACAGATCATATTTCCTCCCAGAGTTAAACTGAATCGAGGCAGGATAATTCATTGTTACCATGATGGGAGATCAACCATGTCCTATTAATCTCTTAGCGACGCAGGAAATTTATGCTGAGGGGAATATGGCAACTATCGCTGAAACTATACCTATCAACATCTCCCGAAACCCTGGCGTCGTGGAGAATGTCTTCGTCGGAGTGGATTGCTCCCCCAAAAAGATTCAAATTTACACGGATCTTTTCAAAGAATTTCGCGACGTTTTTGCCTGGTCTTATGAGGAAATTCCAGATATCGATCCAAAAATAGTTGAACATGAAATCACAACGTATCCTGACGCCAAGCCTGTTTGACAAAAACTTCGTCCAGTCAATCCTAAGAAAGCAACAGCCATCAAGATTGAGGTTGAGAAATTGCTAAAGGCAGGTTTCATTTATCCTATTCATTTGACTCAATGGGTGTCAAACCCCATGCCAGTCAATAAAAAACAAGGCACGATTCGTGTATGTACCGATTTCCATGATTTGAACAAGGCATGTCCCAAAGATAATTTTCCAACACCATTCATTGACCAGATCATTGATGAATGTGTCGGTTGTGAAGCATTTTCGTTCATGGATGGTTTTTCGGGATATAATCAAATCCAAATCAAACCTGAAGACCAACACAAAATGGAATTCATTTGTCTGTGGGGTACAATTGCATATCGTAAGATGCCTTTTGGCCTTAAAAATGTTGGAGCCACATTCGAGCAGGCGATGTCTTTTGCATTTCATGACCTCAAGCATATAGTCGAGGCCTATCTAGATGATTTAGCATCATGCTCTCGCAAGCGAATGGATCATCCCACACACCTTAGACTAATCTTCGAATGTTGTCGCTACTTCAGGATTCGCTTGAATCCAAACAAGTGCAGCTTCTGCGTAACGTCAGGGCGGTTGTTAGGTTTCATCGTATCAACCACAGGGATCATGGTCGATCCTCTTAAAGTGGAGGCAATAATCCAATTGCCCCCCCCCACGCACAATCTTACAACTTCAGAGTCTACAAGGCAAGGCGAACTTCTTACGATGCTTCATCGCCAACTATTCCAAAATCACCAAGGGCTTTATGCGTTTGCTAAAGAAAGACGTTCCTTTTTTCTGGGACGAAGCTGCTCAGCGCTCTTTCGATGCATTAAAACACACCCTCACAACCGCACCTCTGCTATGGCCACCTAACTATAACAAAGATTTCTTATTATATCTGGCTGTCATAGAGTCAACTATAGGCATGGTTTTAGTCCAGGAAGATGATTCATTTTCATAATACGTGATCTATTACCTGAGTCGAGGCCTTGTAGGACCGGAACTCAATTATTCTCATATTGAAAAACTTGCGTTGGCAGCAGTTCATGCTATTCAACAGTTCCATCACTATGTTATGTTTCGTAAGACCACCGTCATTGCTGTCGTGAATCCATTCCAGTATATGTTGACACGACGGGTTATAGGCAGAAAAATTAGTAGATGGATAGTCATCCTCCAAGAATTTGACTTAGACTTTGTTTCAGCAAAGTCCAAGAAGTCATTGGTCTTCGCAGAGCTTATTTCGGAATTTCCGGTTGAGTCAGGTGACGTTGTGCCTGAGGAATCGCCTATCCGGGGGGATATGTTTTTGATAGCATATTCAGACCCCTGGTACGGAGATATACTTATCTATCTCCAGACTTTGAAGTGCCCCACCTCTGCTTCTCGTGACGAGCATCGGTGGATACGCCATCAGGCTAAGAATTATCTCATACTCAATGATATGTTGTATTGGAGAGGTGTAGACTACATCTTGCGTCGATGTCTCACTCATGAGGAGGCCGTCATAGTGCTCAACGATTGTCATACTGGAGCTTGTGGCGGTCATTTATCTGGGTTGGCAACAGCCCAAAAGATTCTACGAGAATGTTACTTCTGGCCGACACTTATCAAAGATTGTATCGAATCAGTCAAGAAGTGCCATCTGTGCCAAGTCTTCTCTCGAAAGATGAGGGCACATCCCGCTCCTGTGTTTCCTGTCGTCACAGTTGGTCCCTTCATTAAGTGGGGGATTGATTACACTACATGCAACCCCCGGTTAGCAAGGGGGCACCGCTATATCATCGTAGCTATTGAATACTTCACTAAGTGGGTCGAGGCTATGCCAACGTTTAAAGATGATGGAGAGACTGCAGCTCTCTTCTTATTCAACCAGATCATAGTAAGGTTCGGCGTCCCGAGAAAGATTGTCACTGACCATGGCAGTCACTTTCAGAACCAAATGATGACCGAATTAACATCAAATATTGGGTTACGACAGGAACATTCATCACCTTACTACCCCCAAGCCAATGGGCAGGTGGAAGCTGTAAACAAAACTCTTAAGACGATTCTACAGTGAACTATCAACTCAGCTAAGTCAAATTGGCATTTGATATTATACTCGGCATTATGGGCTTACCGAACATCTGTTAAGACTGCAACCGATTTCTCACCTTTTCAACTCGTTTATGGGCTGGAGGCAGTCTTTCCCATCGAATGTCAAATCCCATCTATGAAATTGGTGGTACAGTTATTGCTAGACACTTCTCCACTTGAAGAAAGGTTAGTACACCTTAAGCAGCTTGATGAGCAGTGTCGTGATGCGACCCTGGCCAACGAGGCTCATAAACATAAGTTCAAGTGTCAATATAATAGGTCCGTCCATCCTCGGATTTTCTCTGAAGGCGACCTTGTCTTGGTCTATGACCAAGACAAGGAACCCCTGGGGGCAGGAAAGTTTAAACCCATGTGGTTCGTAACCTTCATTATAAAAGAGGTATCGAAAAAGGGTGCTTATCGTTTGGTTGATTTTGAAGGGAATTCTTTGGCGGAGCCTAGAAATGGGCTCTACCTTAAGATGTATTACTCATAGACAGGTCACTGTGGGTAACTTTTTGTAACATATGTATAGTCTTTGTACTATTACTTTTTAAGTTTCTTTTAAAGTGTTATGGACGTGTCATTGATGTTATCTTTCGTCAATATGGCAGATGTCAAGTGAGTCTGAGGTGTTTGTTGGATATGCAGACGGTACTAGTCGACACACGCGGAGGCTTGCCTCCGCAGCTTGGGTAATCTTTACACCACAGGGTCAGTTGTTATCTTCTGGAGGTATATGCTTAGGTGACACCACAAATAATGTCGCCAAGTATAGTGCAGTTATTGAGTTGCTTTGTGATGCCTTGTCATTGGGTATCTCTTATCTCCAGGTCTATCTCGATACTCAACTGGTTGTGTCATAGATAAACAAAATATAGCGGGTTCATGATCCAACTTTAAACCGACGATTCCTTAGGGTACGTCTCTTAGAATGCAACTTTGATTATATTACATATTTTCATGTTCCTAGGAAATTAAACCAAATTACAGATACTCTAGCTAATCAAATTTTAGATTGGCATCTCGCCCACATATAAAAAGAACATGGAAATAAACATGTAAATATGTTTTTGCACATAGAATCCAAAAGACATGAAAAGATAAAAACCATATATAAACATCATAAAATACTCAGAGTACATAGATGGACGCAATTGCCTCAAAAATGGGAACAGTAACGAGTCACCAGGCTTATGCCCTCAAAAATATATACAAGTAGGTGCTCGTGGCACATAAAGATTCTAAATCTGTTCAGGGCCTATGGGCCCTGTTATAATCATCTATAGCACAGGCTAAATGCCTAAACAATCGGACCCATGTCCGAGGTGCCTCCAAAACATGAGGCTGAATGGATGGTGGCAGGTTCTCTATCTCTACCATCGGGACTGTGCGAGTGAGCACAGTGAAGTTCCACTCAATTCATCTAAGGACCCTCTCAGCCTCTCTGGCTAGGAGGTTCCCTGCTACTGCTTCTCCCCCAGTGGTGGCAGCTGCAGCTTCTGGCCGTGGACAACGCTTGTTCTGTGCATAGTCTGCAGGTCGCACGGGTCCCACATCTGCATACAACAAACGTTTACCCGTCAAATACTCTGGCATATAAAAAAATGATATATATAACAAAAAGACATAAAAATTACATATGCAAACAAAAAAACTACAAAGGTGGAGACTTACCCATCTCCCCTCACTCCTCACCAGGAGGCACGGGTATCTCAGAATCTCTAGAGAAATCTATCCCTGCATATGGGTAGTCCTCGATAACAGGGATTTGTCGTGACAGCCAAGCAAAGAAATCATCGTCGAAGGACTCAACGATCCTTCCACCACCATGTCACGGCAGTAACACTGCCCATCTACACACTGCAGGGAAAGAGGCCTGATGTCCTCGTACTACAACCTGAGGACTGAAACTTGGAACTCTCTCAAAAAAGAACAAACACAAGATGGTCCCGAACCCGAAGTTCCTCTGTGTCCATTGTCGACAATATGTCAATTGCCTCTTCATGCACTCAAGCAGTGTGGTACTCCAATCAAAAATTTGTGCATTCATGCACTGGATAGCACAGTGCATATGTGCGCACGAATCTTGATGCACGGCTGCTAAGCCGGTAATCCACCCAATCAGTAACAAGATAGTTTGTAGTGCTAAGTTGGTAATCTTGCTAATGGGTACCTGGGAACCCGCATGTTCGGTCCCAGCCTCATAGTGCTCAGCTATCAACTCCGAGATCTTGCTCGGCCCTGCAGGAAAAGTCAGGAAGTTGACTGGTTCCCCTCTCCTTGAGAGGCTAGTCAAAAAGTAAATGTCCTTGGTGGTGGGCACCAATGATTGCCCCTCTAGCATAAATGCCTCTGCATCAGGGTGCCAGTAATCAATCAAGGCATTCAGTAGCCTTGGTTGCACACACATAAATGGACATAGAAATAATTTGAGTAAACCGCATTGCATTAACACAGCCACAACATTTGGATCTGCAGCAACCAACTCACTGATTGCCTCATGCTCCCTTTCCCTCCACTGAACATACATCCTGCCAAAACATACATCCTGCCAACACAACAAGGTAAAGGAGGGTCAATACTTCTTTTAGTTTTCTTTTCCATCAATAAAGGGAGTACACGCGGGCTGTATAGGTGACAGTCACGTGTACACGTGGGCAGACTTTACTCTGCCCGCGTGTACCTAGGGCCAACCTTTTTAAGGTTGATGCCCACCCAAAAAATAAACTAAATGACTAAATTGAAGTATTGAATAGCTATATAATGGAGTTTGTACTTACTTGGTCCAAGCAGAAGTTTGTTTCGTCCATTGTAGCTCTAGGAATCACTATCTTTGGCAAAGGGGGTCTTTTGGCTCCAGAGTCAATTTCTAAATCAACAATGGTGATAATGAGTTGGCAGCTTCTATTTATAGACTTTTTGGCCTCTTTTTGTCACCTTTTTTGGCCCCCCCTATCAGTTTCTTTATACCAAAAACCATTTAGAGTGATCCAGGAGTTATATGGGAGGGATTTGATCAGGTATTGGGACAATTTTTTTTGAGTTTCAAAAAAATATCAACAGTCCATAAAAAAAAAATTCCAAAAATCAACTTGAGCATATAGGTTAGGATACCACCCCAACTTTTGGATCTCGTTTCCTTTTTCTTATGCTATAGGATCGATCCCATCAGGTTGTGACACGGAACCGTCATCTCTTCTCTAGAAGTTTCACGACTTGGTGGTAGAGCATACCAGAACATGGATGCCCTAGGTAGGTCCTGGTTGCATTATGGTGTCCATGCCGTTTCTAAAAACACTGTAGGCTCGGGAGTCCGTATAGTATTTCCTGAATATGAATTTGAGCCTCATTTGCATGAGTCTTTTTCACTCTTTGTCTTACCCTCAGGACTCCCAAAAAATAATGGGTCTCCTTTTAAGCCCTTTTCAGACCCTCTAAAAATGAAAATATTGTCGAGCGATCTTGTGACCTTTCACGCTCATTACACTGAAATTTGAAGTCACGTCTGTCCAGCAGTAGTTTACCCCTTTTTCGGTCCGGACGGTCAACTGTACGAACAAAGGTATACTCTATTGAATTCCCATTCCTTAGAAGAGTACTTTCAGGTAAAATTTTATTCCTTTTTCAGGCCTGAGGGACTAAATTTACGAAAAAGAAACCCCCACGGAGTCCATAGTTAAGCCCTTTTCAGACTCCATAAAATTGAAAAGATTGTTGAGTGACCTTATTCTTTCACACTCGTTAAATTGGTCCAGAAGAATATTCCTGACGGAGTCCATAGTTAAGCTTTTTTCAGACTCCTTAAAAGTGAAAAAATAGTCGAGTGATCTTGTCCTTGTCACACTCATTAAAATGGTTTTGAATTGACGTCTAATCGGTGCTAGTTTAACCCTTTTTCGAACCGACTAGACTATTTTCGAAAAAGGTACCCCAGCGGGGTCTCCTTTTATGCTTTTTCAGACTCTCTAAATATGAAAAACCATCGAGCTTACCTTCTCTGGGCTCGTTAAACTTACATCGAAGGACGTTATCATTGTGTGTTCTATCAATCGCATTTTCATACCTTATCCATCAGCCTTGTGACAGTTTGCTTCTGTGTCTTAACACCTTTGGCCACCGGAGGATTTTTCCCGAGTATCATTTTACTAGAACATCAGTCTTGTCCTTGTGCCTCGATCTTGTATGTTTGCAGTACTCGTTCCTCCATTGTAACGTAATATTCTTTTATTCTTTTTCAAAAATTATCAAAAAGAACAAAAAAAAAAACAAATATACCCCAAAAAGAGGATGGGAAAAGTATTTTCTTTATTGGCAGCATAATGAGTCGCCCTTGGATAAAGCACATGTGTCTGTTTGATCATCATACTATGGGATGTAGTACGACTTTAGGAAGCTTTTCTCACTATATAGAGTTGTGTCCTCCACCATTTGGTTACTCTTCCAAACATATGGAGAGTTTGTGTTGCCTCCTGCTTCATAGACTTATGATTAACATATATGTTGCCTGAGTCTTATCACTTGTCGTGCTATTGTCCAAGGGAAGTTTGTCACTAAGACTAAGTCGGCCCCTCTGTAATATGTCTCTTGTCCGCATACCCGACCATCCTGAACGTCTAATCAAGTCCTTGTTCGAAATCACTAAAGCCTTCAGTTCGATCATCAAGATTATCAAGTCCATAACCGACGAGCTGTCAAAGACCTATAGGTAGTGCAGTCGTACACTCATATTACACTCATACCCAAGTTTTAGAAGATTTTGAAGTTGTTGCTCGAGCTCTGAAGTACAGCCATCAGGCTGAATCAACTTCTGGAGGATGGGTACTCTATATGTATATCTTTCTAATTTCGAGATGTAGCTCCGCTATGTATTATTCGCAGCTACTCTTTATAGCTATTTTCCATGGATATACAGTGTATTTTATTGGTAGCCATGGTTCTATTTTATCCCGAGCATGGGTATGCCCGCCTCAGTGAGACATTTGTTATTTTGCAGACGACACCTCCTGGTTCCTGATCCTTGGGCTCACTCGTTCAGCACATCAATAAAGATTGGTAATGTATTTCGGCCATCAAATGCTCTTCTTCCCTCACACATTAGGGGGCATCTGTTATAACCCTAAATTGCACCACACATGCTTACCTGGCATCCGGCCAACTTATATTCCTTCATTGCCAAAACATCTGCTGAACAACTATTTGGAAATCCTCTTGGGTCAAGGCCCATGTGCCCTAACCCATTACTGCACGCGTGTGCACGCTGGCTAGCTCACTACAGCCTGCGTGTACCTAACAAAGCATGAAAAAAGGAAAGTTGTAGACAGAACAAAAAGCCATGGGTCAGTTAACTAAAGCTCCTGGCCATGCATGGTCGAGGGTTCATCCAAAACCCTAGCTCCTTCTAGCCTATAAAAGAAGGGGTAGGGGTACCATTTGAAGGAGGAAAAATATAGCAAAGAAACTCTGCCCATTTACATAATCCATTGTCCCAACCCTTTAGCCTTTCCTCATGCCAAAGGAGATTTAACGCAAAGCAGTTGAAGGACAGAAGAAGAGGAGCCCAGGATCAGGTTCAAGGAGCGGTGGCCAGTCTCAGCTTTGATTGTAAGTTGATTCATTTTCAGTAATAAAAAGAATACTTTTCTCGTCCCAATGCATGAATTGTTTATGGTTTGGTTAATTTATTATTGATTTCTAACCCTTGAGTAGAGAAGTAGCATGCATGCATAGTTATTATTTGTCTTGATTGCAGGTTATCTATGGAAGGAGCAGCGCAAGCAAGTGGTCAAAGCGCAACGGAGGATCTACATCGAATGCCAGTAATAAGGTTGGTGGTTCTCTTCATGCATTTACTGTGAAAGAGGGGTTTTAATATTGGGTTGTAGGTTAAAAAGTAATTTATTTTCGGTCAAAATCTGCATGCAAATCTGACCCTAGTTTGCTAGTTCGTAGGGTATTTTTCCCAACAACATCGGGTTATCTTAGTACCTACCCCAATCTAGTGTTTGGATGCATGGATTGCTTCTCTAACTTGCAATGATTCATGTTTCTCTCCATGTTTCATTTCAGGAGTGTGGCAAGAAACAATATCAAAATTCATGTTCTCAACAAATGCTAGCATATGGTTATGTGCATAAAATACAAGACTAATCTATGCACATCGTATAGGGCATGGGAAATCTATGCATCCATATTTCACATGTAAGAGATGAACATCTGTATTAAATTGTAATTTTTTAGTTTTATTATAAAATTTTGTAAAGTAGCTAGGACCCGAGGGAAGCGAACAAATTTTCATTATATTTACTCGACACACTACCAAATTATTATTGTCCTTATATGGAAGGTGGTAGCCTTTGATTTCAAAAGTCCATAGTTTCAACTTCTCACGAACCTCAAGCATACTGCTTAACACTAGTGAACCTTGTTGTTGATGTCCTTTGTTCATTGTTAAAAGTCCACACTTCCATTAAGTACAATGGTTTTCCACTTTTATGAATATTGAGAAACAATTCATCAATGTTTTGATTCTTTGTCAATGTTTCGATTATTTTTTAACACTCATGTTAGAAAAAATCGAATTACTATGAAAATTATATTTTAAGAATAATACATTGCTACAAAATGCTGACAATGTTTTCACTCCATCATGGTGGATGCGGATAGAGCCTTGGGAAGTATGGCCATCCTTTAGAATCCTTCTGAAATCACCCTCTCCCATTTCCTCACCACTCGTCGCTCAATATTTTCCAAATTTCAACATGTGGGCTCTGATCAAGTAGGATATATCACAAATGTGTATGGCCCCGAAGTAATGAATGGAAAAATGTACTTCCTCCATTCCTTGACCTTCTTAAGTCCTCTTTTCAGTGACTAGCCTTGGGTTCTATGAGGTGACTTTAATATTATTTCCTCTCTCTCTGAAAAATAGGGAGGCCTAAATCGCATAAATCCTAATTTAGATCATTTTAAGGAAACTATTAATGATCTAATATTGGTTGACTGGGAAATTGTCAATGGTATATTTACCTGGAACAACGACCGCAAAGGAGTTCACCAAATTACCTCCTGCCTGGATCGTTACCTTGTCTTATAATCTCTTCTTCACAAAAAAAATTCAATCGAAACCTCCATCCTCTCCTTTCATGGTTCTGACCACTGACCCATCCATCTCCTCATCAATATTCAAGCCAACCCAAAAAACTGCCCTTTTCATTTTGAATCCTTTTGGCTAAACCACCCCTCTTTCCTTTCCAACTTCCCAACCTAGTGGAAAGTTGTTGAAGTCTCCTCAAGATCCCCAATGTTCATAGTCCAACAACACCTAAAGAACCTCAAGCAATAGCTGAAGGAATGGAACCGAACAAAATTTGGAGATAGTTTTAGAGAAAAAACCAACTCTCAAAAAGAGTGAAGCAGGTTCAACAACTCATGATCATCAATGGATGTTCCCAAGAGCTTATAGAAGAATAATCTTCCCTCAATGCTTAGATATCTATCAAATAAAATAAAGAGGAAACTCTCTAGTGTCAAAAATCCAAAGTTCAGTGACTAAAGGAGGGGGAAAGGATCTCCAAATTTTTCCATAACTTGTTTCTCTGACAATGTCACCAGAACATAATTAATTCATTGAGAGATGCTTAGGGGAACAAGCTCTACAACCACCAAGATATAGAATCAGAACTAATTCAATTTTATAGCACATTAATGAAGGAACCCCAATAGGACAGACAAGAGGAAATCAAGAAAATAACCCAAAATCTTCCAAAGATGATCACAACAAAACACAATGAAGCTTTATCTTCATGGAGGAAGTTGAACAACCCATCATGGAAATGCCTAAAGATAAATCTCCAGGCCCAGATGGTTTTACTGCTAATTTTCTTCATGCTTGTTTTCCTGTGATCAAGCAGGATGTCTTGGAAGTAATGGAAGACTCTCGCAGATTTCGAAAAGTTCCCCCTACCTTCAATGCCACTTTTCTAACTCTTATCCCCAAAGAGGATAAAGTATAAAACCTAAGCAAATTTTGACCTATATCCCTATGAAATGTCATCTACACGCTCATCTCTAAAATTATTGCCAATTGCCTCAAGCCTCTCCTTCCTTCCCTAATTTCTCATGAGAAATCAAGTTATGTAGAAGGAAATCAAATCATGGATAGCATAATTTTATCCCATGAACTCATCCACTCCCTAAATTCCTTCAAGAAACCAGGCATGCTTATTAAACTTTACATTTCTAAAGCTTTTGATAACCTCAATTGGGATTATATACATAACACTCTTCTAGCTTTTGGATTCTCTCTAGATTGGATTCAGTGGATAATGTCTCTGATTACTTCCTCCTTTTTTTCAATTCTAGTTAGTGGCTCACCCTTGCCAACTTTATTCCCCTCCCACAACATTCCCCAGGGAGACCCTCTCTCTCCTTTTCTCTTCATCCTCATGTTGGAAGGACTAGGTTGGGCTATCAGAGTAGCAACTTTTCAAGGGAACTGGAAAGGCCTCTCTCTCCATGGTGAGTAAAAAACTACCACTCATCAACAATTCATGGATGAGACAATGTTAATGGTCATTCCAATGGTAAAATAAGCTCTCCAAATCAAACAAGTTCTTCAAAACTTCTCAGAAGCCTCCGGAATGACAATTAATCAAGAAAAATCTCAACTCTTTTCTTTAATACTTTGCATCCAATCCAACATCATTCAATTGGTATCCTAGGCTATCAAAAAAGTAATATCCCCTTTAAATACCTTGGCATTCCTTTAGTTGAAAACTCCTTAAAGAAAAATGCATGGGAAGATCTCCTTTCAAGAATGGCTAGAAAGCTCAATAATTGGTCCTTTCACTCCCTCAACATAGGCAGTCACCTCATTCTCATCAAATCAATACTCCAAGTAATGTTTGTCTATCGCTTGTTAGTTCTAGCCACCACTAAATTTATTCTCAAAGCCATCAGAAATATTCACTGTTCATTCCTTTATGGAAGCTCAAAGAACAAAAAGAAATGGACCTTGGTCTCCCGAGAAACAATCTGCCTTCCAAAATCCTAGGGGGTTTTTTCCTTCGCGATTCGACGACTTTGAGCCAAAATTTGGTGGTGTTGGTTAACCAACCCACAAACTCAATGGGCCAACCTTTGGAGAAATAAGTATGCAAAGAACCTGCAAGAGAGCCAGATAATCCAAATGAAAAATGCTCCAATAGGTTCCAACATCTTGAACATAGCTTGGAACAACCGTCATTTGATTCAAGAAAACTACTTTTGGGAAATTAGAAATGGCCAAGACACCCTATTTTGGGAGGATGCTTAGAAACAACAACCCCAATGGTCAGATCAGGAAGCTCTACAAAGCACCAAAGCGACGATGATTAGTCGGAAAAAAAAAATTGGTAGCCCACTACTGGACTAATGAGGAAAACAAGTATAAGTGGCATCAATGGCTTCCCAAAGATCAATGGTCTCGAGCGTCGAATCAATCGACCCTTGATATATTATTGGAGGACCTCAATAGTCGAAATATCATAACCTCTCACCATTTGGATTGTCTGCATTGGGGAAACTCAACTACAGGTTCATTCTCCATAAAGGAAGCTTATTCCACTACAGCCAAACATAACAAGTTCTCGAAGATAGTCATCTGTGAATGCTTATGGAAGAAAAATATTTGGTAGAAAGTCTCCACCTTTATATGGTTGCTTACCCTTAACAAATCTCTCACCTCGGACAATCTATGAAAAAGAGGATTCTCGGGACCTTCTCATTGCCCCCTTTTCTTTTCCCAAGAGGAATATTTCAAGCACTTATTCAATGCCTATCCCTTCATAGAATCACTCTGGGCTCACTTGGATATTCTCTTTCGCAGATCTGGCTGTAACAAACAGTCCATTCAAGACACCATCGAACTTTGTCCTTTCTCTGTCACCCAAAACCCCATTGTGAACAGAGCCTAGACAATCCTCCTCCGATTCTTGACCTGGGAAGCTTGGAAAGAGTGCAATAGAAGGGTTTTTAAGCTGGAATTGCTCTCCCCCTTAGAGGTATGGAGTAAAATTATCAAACCTATCCAGGAAACCATTCTTTCTTAGCCTTGGCAGGAAGAGGACTAGAAATCAAACTCTCATGAAAAATCTATTCTAAAATCCCTTAATCTCAACAACAATATAGACACTCTCTACCTCTCTCACTCTCAGTTCAGTTCAACCTCCCCCTCTATTTGGTTCCCTCCTCCTCCGGGTTTTATAAAACTCAATTTCGACCAGGAAACCCAAGAAAAGCAATATATGGAGGTGCTTTTAGAGATGAGAAAGGTCTCATCATCAGAACCTATGCAGGCAAGCTAGGCATCAGTAGAAACTTTGTTGCAGAGCTCCATGCCTTGGAAGAAGGGTTAATAATATTCAAAGAACATGGCTTCTCCAAGCTCATAGCTGAGGGAAATTCCCAAAAAAATCATCAACATGGTCAAACACATACAACAAGGCTCCCTAATCTAAATAATATCCAATAATTGGTGCTTGGAAGCCACCCTAGATACAATCCATCACATCATTAGCTCAATCCTTGTGCTCATCCCTAGCCATGTTCACTGATCATCCAACAAGCTGGCAGACTGGTTGGAAAATAAAAGCATCCAATCAATGGAAGACTATTGGGACAAGCCTTGGATTCCTCACAGAAAGGATATTTTCCATGCCAATGGTGTATCCATGCCTCATCGGACCGTCAATCCCTGTATGGGGTGTTGAGGACGCAAACCTCGGGGAACCCCATCCCTGCAGATGGTTTTAATGCCATTCAATTGGCTCCACCTTTAATACGAGGACCTGCAACTTACGAGGAACCTCATGTTGGCATATTTCACTTCAATTTAATGCTCAACAATGCTTCTGAGAGAGATAGGATGACGAACCAGGTGGGTTCCCAGAGTTCAACTAATGACATGCACAGCCTCACGTCTAGTCAGCCCAAACACTTGGATGAGGAATTAACTGGTCATAACTCGATGTCCTTCGGTCGAGTCTCGACATTCTCCACCCAAACTCAAACTTAAACATGAATAACATTCCATTACAGATGATGGACGCCAAGAAGAGCAGAGGTTCGACAACAACTCAACAATCTCAGGATTTTTCGACAATAGAGAGCCCATTCCTCATCTAAAATCAAAGGCATGCAGGTGGACATTGGAGCCTAACTCCTCTTCTCTTGCACTTATATCATCCCACTCTTCGGGCTATTTTTTGAGCCATTATGGATGCTCATTAGGGCTATCCTAGAGGATATCGACGAGGCTCTAGCATCCCTGATGTTTCCTCTTTTCATCAAGGCAACAAAGAATGCCTAGTCTCTCGGGTGCAACATGAAGCATATAATGTGGTAGCCGACTACCATAGAAACACTCCACAACACTTCCAACAAAATCTAGACGGAGTCAAACCCGAGGTCAGTTTGGAGAGGGATATGAGAATGGACTCAGAGGTTGTAGAGACCACGATTCATTGGATTCTAGATGTGGGAACTACTCGAGTGGGGGAGACCCGATACTAGAAGACAATAGATCTATACTAGAACATCAATAGCTTCATGGGACAGATGCTCCAGACAAGAGAGGACGCCCAGAATATCATTTAGCTACAACTCAACAACCTTCACCTAATGATCCAAGAAATTATCTCCCGCTTTCCTCCCTCTTCCATCAATCTGACAACATCAATCTATGCTCGCAGTGTATAATTTGATTAAGGCCATCTCTAGGAAGATAATTCCCAGGGCACTTCAACGGAGCCTCCTACTCCCTAATGATGGGTACCTCTTAAGTTTTTCTTTTTGAATGTCTTCTAGTAGAAAAGATAGGCTCGTTGATCCATTTTTCTTTTATCTAAGCATTTATATTGGGTCCCTAACTTTAAAGATTTTTGGAAAAACTACAAACAGTTTCTTTACACTGATGACTTGCTCCTCTATTGTTGGTCTGGTTTCCCAAGCGACAAGCCAACAACAAGGAATTTTTTCCTTTATGATATTTTGAAAAATTAATAGAATGTAACCTATAAATCTTATATATATAATGTAAGAAAACTGTTTTTTTTAACCTTTGAAATCTACACATGCTATACTATCTAGAAGAAGGCATCAGTGTCTTACTTGTCTTAGGGAAATGACAAATCAACGTTCAAATCTATGAAGTGATTGCAAAACTTGAACATAGAACTTGCATGGAAAACCTAAAAACATTTGTGTCTACATGTTATATATGCATGTGCATGTGATCTTTGCTAATATTATTTATAATTATTTGAAACTTGTCTTAATTTAAATTTAAATTTTATAAATTCACATTTATATAAAATCTGAAATATTTAATTTTAATTACATTTCTGTCTACATGTTATATATGCATGTGATCTTTGCTAATATTATTTATGATTATTTGAGACTTGTCTGAATTTAAATTTAAATTTTATAAATTCACATTTATATAAAATCTGAAATATTTAATTTTAATTTTTTTAATGTATTTATAAGATCATATTTTTTTCAACTTTGTTATAAATTAATTTATAAAATATAAATTCACATATTAATTTTTAAATGTATATTTATGGAATTACACTTTCCTTAAACTTTTAACTTATATTTCAAAATATGAGATACTTCAAATACATAATTCTTTTTATATAATTTTATTATTTTATATTATATATTTTAGTATTTTGATTTTTTTTAATTTTTTAACATTTTTATTTACACTATGTATTTTAGTGTATATCTTTATAGTTCGATAAGCAACTACTAGTTTAATACATTCTTAAAAATTCATATAATTGGTGTAACCGGAGGGTTTATGCATTATTACGAGACATGTATAGTAATCATTGTTGAAATTTTGAGTTAAATTTTAACACTTTTAACCATTTTTAATTATTTTGAATGTGGTTGCGGAGAGGAAACAATGAAGTAAAATCTTCCATCCATAAAATTGTCCACCCATAAATTGAATGGGTTAAAAAATTTACTTACTCATTATTATTATTTTTTATAAAGGTATTTTATGAATTAATTTTTATAAATATGTGTGTATGTCAATTGGGTCTAGTCTAGGTAGTTGTGGGATGGAGTGTTATTCCTTTCACCTAGGTGTTTTGAAAAATCTAGGATTTATAGAGTTTTCCTCCAAATATGTTACCTAAAAAAAGGAATTATGTGTGTGTATCTAGAGTGGTGGTGAGGAAAATTTGTTACCCTCCCCACCTAAATTTAAATCCACATGTATGTTCTTAGCATTAGTATTTTATTGCTCTATGGGAATGCCCATAATGCCATATGCAATTATTTTTTAATTTATTTTCTTATGAGTAGCTTTATTAAGTTTGAGAAGTCAAAAGATTATAATGTAAAAAGATTATATTATGATTAATATAATGTGAAAATTTCTTTTGGAAAGAAAAAAAGGTTTGAGAAATCAAAATATTTTTTAAATGCTTTTATAGGTAAAGATTCTTTGAAACTGTAAATGTGAGATAACTAATCTCATAGGAGGAATTTTGATAAACCAAAGTATATTTTAGGTTTCTATTTATTATTAAGTTAATCTAAATATAAACTCCAAGTTAATAGTATTTTGTATTCATCAATATTTTTTAACCTAAAACTGTGTTAGGGACCTAACCTCCCTAACTCCTCACGTAGGTAGAATAGTACATTTCCATGTAATAAAGGCCAATATTAATAAGGCCTAGCAATAAGGAAGAATAAGTCAAATGTAAGAATACCTAATAGAATCTTCCGCTTCTAGAAGGATCTTCCTCTAGATTGTTCTTTTGGATAGACATATTTTGTATAATTAGGAGTAGAGGGTATGGGAAGTATTGTCTTGGATATTATTGTAAAAGAGCTCTGCTCTGTTGAGGTTTCCCTCTCGAAGAGGCAAGTGAACATTGCTATCATTAATCAAGGTGCTCTTTTTGGTGTTATTCTGGTATTGTTCTGGTATTGTTCTGGTTATATCATTATTGTTCTCCCATTTCTAGCTAAAATATTTTTGTTCTACATACTATTTTATATCTGGAATACTACAAGTGGTATCAGAGCACTTTCCTTGGTAGAAAATTGTGGGTTAATTTTTTTCAGGGTAGAGACATATTCCTGCATCTTAAAGCTACAAAGATATGTCGTTATGTGCATAAACCCGTGGTCGGGGAGTCATACATGCAGAAAATACAAGTGGTACTTAAGCGCACATTTGTTGGCCACCCTTGTAACCCTTGTTGGCACCCCTTCGAGTGGTAGCGCATCAAAACGCACATGTATATGGATCGACCTAGATCTCCTAAATCCCTCCATAGATAAATCGATCAGTCGCCTGACTGCTATAGTGCCATCGAGAACAACACTTGGGAAGATACTCTCTAGTACATGGGTAGTCGGGTAGTATGGATAAGGGCACGGTCTAGCCTCCTTAGTTGGTGCCATGAGATATTGGGCCGAGTACTACTATTGTACCCCACACGTATATCATAGAGCTATAGCACATGGAAAACCCTTGTGTGTAGACACCTTGCATACCCTAACACTTGATACAAATAAAAAAAAAACAAACAAGATCTATTGCCGCACAATTGTGCCTCTTGCATTCAGGTTGCGAAATTACTACACATTTCTTCTTGTTAAGAATTTGGGTATTTCAACACTGTAGTATTCTTCAGATCGGAGTATAACTCTGCAGGAGCGAAAAAAAAAGTTTGGATCCCTTTGGCACCATTATTTGAGCCCTATCCTGTTGGATTCCTCTCTTTGCCCTTATCATAGGCATACCTATCATTTTTCAGCAAATTTGTTTTTTCACGTGGACCCGACCCCCTTCCAACACCCTTATTTGGGCCTTACCCCATTGGATTCCCCTTGTCGCCCTAATCGTCATGATACACTTCACCCATAACCCATTTTATGTGTGGTCCCACCCGTCCCTTTTTTGTTTTCCATTTTCATCATGGCCCACACCCATAGCCAAGACTTGGAAGCTCATTTCAATTCCTTGTCCTCTAATTTCACAGAGACCCAACATGAAGTGAGGCAACTCAGTGCCTGTTAGAATATAGATGATTGTGCTCGTTTAACCATTGACGATACTTTCGTCACCCAACCATAGGCCGAAGCCACCCTCCAAGCACCTTGACCTTGACTGAGAAGAGAATCCTGGTAGCAATAAATAGCCAAGAGAGGCTAAATGTACCAAGCAAGAAAATAGAAACTAAACTGAACAGATGATCCCACCCAGAAGCTAGCGCACCACTTTCCAGCTCTCCCATAAAACTTGCGCACAAAACTGATGTTGCCTGCGTAGATTTATCTCTCACTGCAACTGCTAAGATGTGAAATAATGAAATTGGCACCCTGTATTTATAGTGGACTGGCCAGTCTAAATGGGGCCGACTTCTCCTTCTGGGCATCAATAAATTCAATTTAAATATATTTTTTCAGCTGACAA
>JASDQU010750480.1:70515-91033 GCA_032191745.1 Picea mariana
TAAAAAAAAAAAAAAAAATACAATTTTGCATCTGAAATAACATAAAATCTTAATTGTCCCCGAGGTGTAGGACAATCAGTGATGGAGTGTGCTATTAAAACACTCCATGATGTTAAAGTCACCGATTTGAAACCTGATGGGACAAAATATTCAACCATGTTAAGGGTTGGTGTGGCTCTCCCTGGGTGATTTTTACGGCTTAGATGCCCATGAGTCGCGGTTTCTCAGCCACATGCTAGTTCCATAGGTCACAGACACAAACAAAAAAAAAACATAAAATTTTAATTAAAATTAAAACATTTTTTTTTTTAAATTACAAACCTATATATTATTGGAGTGTAGTGGGGGGTAATGCACGGAGCCCCGGGCTATGGCCCCGTGGGGCCAGTGCAGCTGGGGAGATGCCTGACATCACCCGTCATGGCCTCCCATCATTGATGCATATTGGTTTTTAATTTGTTTTTTTTTTATAAAATTTTACATATTTTTAAGTTTTTTTAATAATTTTTTTTTTTGTAATTTTATGTTTTTTTTAAGGTGGGTTAATTTGGTTTTTTTAATATATATTTTAATTTTTTTTTGTGTGTTTTTTAAACCTTTTCTAAAGTTTTTGTGACATAAATTTGTTTTTTTACCCTTTTTTTTTTCTCTTAACTTAGTTTATATATTTGTTTTATTTTTCCTCTTTATTTTTTTAAGTTTATTTTTTTTATTTTTTATTTATCTAAATTTTGTTTTTTCTTTTTTTTAGTTTTTAATTTATCAAAAAAAATTGAATTATATTTTTTAGCTAAATATTAAAAAATAGTGTTATTTAACTAAAAATAGTAAACTATATATATATATATATATATATATATATATATTGAAGTAAAGGTAAACAATGTGTTAAAAATGGTGTTTTCCACTATATTTTAAAGTATGGAACAATAAATTAATTAAGGAGACACAATTATATGAAAAATTGTAACTTAAAAAAAGTAAATGATAAAAAATATTTTTAAGATTGAAAGAAACATGGAAAAATAACTAAAAACATTGTTGAATAAAAAAAAATTAGAAAAATTAAAAAATAGATGAAAAATAAACATTAAAAAAAAAATGTGGAAACATTGTGGATTGAAAAATTTAAAATATCGAAAAACCACCTAAAAGGGAGAGGGGGTGCTACCGATAGCACCATTTTTAAAAACATGGTACAAAATTGGACCCCCCAAAAAACGAGAACTCTGTAGAGTTTTTGTTAAGTTGGTAACTATGTTATTCCAGGACAAAGGCCTTTGTGAAATTAGGAAATGCCAGGACTAAAGTGGTACACATGGTCGCCTTTAAGGTTTGAAAGGCCTGATCAATTGCGGGAGTCCAAGTGAAAGAATTCTTTTTAAGGAGAGCAGTAAGAGGTGCCACAATATTTCCATAATTCTTAACAAACTTGCAATAATAGCCTGTTAAACCTAGAAATCCACTCAAGATTTTGAGAGTCTTTGGGTGAGGCCAATCTTGCATAGCTTCAATCATTTTAGGATCCACCCTGACACCTGCCTTGCCAACAATATGAACTGAGTACTCGACTTCTAAGGCACCATAAGAACATTTAGATTGTTTGAGGAAAAGTTGGTGCTGAGAGAGTAGATGTAGAACTCGATCCACATGAGAAAGATGGGTTGTCCAGGTTTTACTATAGATGAGGATACCATCAAAGAAAATTAAGACAAAATGATAGAGAAAATGATGGAAGACATGATTCACGAGGCTTTGGAAAGTGGAGGGACCATTACACAAGCCAAAGGGCATGACCAAAAACTTATAGTGGCTCTCATGAGCTCGAAATGCAGTCTTAGGAATGTCTACCTCGTTCTTACGTATCTGGTGGTAGCCAAAATGAAGATCAAGTTTAGTAAATAATTGGGAACCACTCAATTCATTCAAGAGGTCATCAATGACAAGGATGAAAATTTTTTCTTTGATGGTGAGTTTGTTGAGGGCGCGGAAGTCAGGACACATGGGCCAAGAGACTTATTTCTTAAGGACCATGACCACAGGAGAAGAGTAGGGGCTCGTATTAGAACGGATAACACCTACGGTGAGAAATTCTTGAACATTTTTCTCAATTTCATTTTTATGGGAAAATTGATGACGATAGGGATGACCATTGGGAGGAAGGACTTCAGGGACAAGGGGAATGAAATGATCATGAACACCACGGGAAGGAGGAAGTCCCCGGGGAGTGGAGAAAACAACTTGATGTTTGGAGAGGATGGATTGGAGGTGTTGCAACACAGAGGGTATCTCAGTGGCATGAATGGCATGGAGTTGGGAAATAATGATAGAATGACAATTTTTGAGGAGATTTTCCATGCGATGAGAATTGATCATCTCCAGGGAATCGACCATGATTCCTTGGAACTTATATTGTTGGACCTCCTGGTTGAATTGCATGGTTAATTCCTTAAAAACCATGAGAATGGGACCGAGAGTCCTTAGCCATTTTGCAACCAACATAATGTTACAACCGCCCATGTCAATAGAAAACATATGAGATTTCATGTGGGACTGGCCAATTTTGAGACACACATTTTCACAATGCCCCCCACATTTCATGGACCTGCCATTGGCAATCATGATTTGAAAATTATTGACTGCACGGATATAACAATTTGTTTCTTGTGCAATGCGGTGATGAATAAAATTATGGGTGCTTCCACTATCAACAAGTATGATGACCTTCTGATGCTTAATGTAACCAATTAGCTTGAGGGTTTGGGGAGAAAAGAACCCAATGAGAGCATTCAGTGAAATGATCGGTTCAACTTTGGGAGGGTAAGAGGGTAGGGTCATGTCAGTGGGTTCATATGACTTGGCCACAGGGGGGGCCTTGACATCATCTTCTGAAACATCCTCGGAGATGGCTATAAAAATATTTTGTTCCTTATACTTATGCACAAGAAAATATTTTTCATCACAATTATAGAAAATGCCTTTGAGTTGGCATTCAAACATTTATGCCCTGGTCAATTTCTGGATCTTTAGTGGAGTGGAAGCAGGAGTGGGAGTGACTAGTTTAGGGCGAGGAATAAAGGAGGGTTTTCAGGTTTGAGAAGAAACAACTTGTTGTGCTTCCTTATCTCTTTTAGTAGCTTCCACCCAACTCTGAGGCCGAGCCATTAGGACATGGGCACAAATCTCATCCTTGAGGCCACTGATAAAAAATTCTCGAAAAAAAGCATCAGACATGCCCTCTGTATGGAAATGCAATCGCTCAAAAGATGCTATAAAGTCTTCCACTATGCCAGATTGTTTCAACTTTGTCAAACGACCTAAATGGTTGGTGTCAGTGTCAAAGCGTTCATAAATCTCTGCCACAAATTGTGTCCAAGCCACATACCCTTGGCGAGCATTTTTTCTCCATCACCACCATTGCCAATGTTCTTGATCTAGATGGAGAACACCATATCAGAGTTTGGCCAACTCATATGTAATGCCATACAAAAAGAAATAATGTTCCATTTGATTTACCCAGCCAGTGGGATCTGAGCCATTGAATTTGTTCACATCCACACGTGGAAGGTGTAGGTCACGCTAAAAGTGATGGGGTTGAAAATTCTGGGAATTAGAGGAAGTTTCAGCTTCGGAGGGAAAAGATGGGTTAGAGGAGGGAAGATCGACATGGATATTCAACTTGGCACAGATCATGTTAGTGAAAGATGCAAGAAGGGTAGCGAGGTCCCATTTGATGGTTTCCATTTTGGCATGTATGGAGGAATGCATATTTTTATTTATGGTGGAAACATTGGCACTGAGTTGCCTCACTTCATGTTGGGTCTCTGTGAAATTAGAGGACAAGGAATTGAAACGAGCTTCCAAGTCTTGTCTATGGGTATGGGCCATGATGAAAATGGAAAATGAAAAAGGGACGGGTGGGACCACACATAAAATGGGTTATGGGTGAAGTGTATCATGTTGATTAGGGTGATGAGGGGAATCCAATGGGGTAAGGACCAAATAAGGGTGTTGGAAGGGGGTCGGGTCCACGTGAAAAAACAAATTTGCTGAAAAATGATAGGTATGCCTACGATAAGGGCGAAGAGAGGAATCCAATAGGATAGGGCTCAAATAATGGTGCCAAAGGGATCCAATTTTTTTTTTTTAGCTCCTGCAGAGTTATACTCCGATCTGAAGAATACTGTAGTGTTGAAATGCCCAAATTCTTAACAGGAAGAAATGTGTAGTAATTTCGCAACCTGAATGCAAGAGGCACAATTGTGCAGCAATAGATCTTGTTTGTTTTTTTTTTATCTGTCCCAAGGGTTAGGGTATGCAAGGTGTCTACACACAAGGGTTTTCCATGTGCTATAGCTCTATGATATACGTATGGGGTACAACAGTAGTACTCGACCCAATATCTCAGGGCACCAACTAAGGAGGCTAGACTGTGCCCTTAGCCGTACTACCCGACTACCCATGTACTAGAGAGTATCTTCCCAAGTGTTGTTCTCGGTGGCACTATAGCAGTCAGACGACCGATCGATTTATCTATGGAGGGCTTTAGGAGATCTAGGTCGATCCATATACATGTGCTTTTTGATGCACTACCACTCGAAGGGATGCCAACAAGGGTTACAAGGGTGGCCAACAAATGTGTGCTTAAGTACCACTTGTATTTTCTGCATGTATGACTCCCTGACCACAGGTTTATGCACATAACGACATATCTTTGTAGCTTTAAGATGCAGGAATATGTCTCTACCTTGAAAAAAATTAACCCACAATTTTCTACCAAGGAAAGTGCTCTGATACCACTTGTAGTATTCCAGATATAAAATAGTATGCAGAACAAAAATATTTTAGCTAGAAATGGGAGAACAATAATGATATAACCAAAACAATACTAGAATAACACCAAAAAGAGCACCTTGATTAATGATAGCAATGTTCACTTGCCTCTTCGAGAGGGAAACCTCAGCAGAGCAGAGCTCTTTTACAATAATATCCAAGACAATACTTCCCATACCCTCTACTCCTAATTATACAAAATGTATCTATCCAAAAGAACAATCTAGAGGAAGATCCTTCTAGAAGCGGAAGATTCTATTAGGTATTCTTACATTTGACTTATTTTTCCTTATTGCTAGGCCTTATTAATATTGGCCTTTATTACATGGAAATGTACTATTCTACCTATGTGAGGGGTTAGGGAGGTTAGGTCCCTAACACAGTGTCAGGTTCAAAAATATTGATGAATACAAAATGTTGTTAACTTGGAGTTTATATTTAGATTAACTTAATAATAAATAGAAACCTAAAATATACTTTGGTTTATCAAAATTCCTCTTATGAGATTAGTTATCTCACATTTACAGTTTCAAAGAATCTTTACCTATAAAAACATTTAAAAAATATTTTGATTTCTCAAACTTTTTTTCTTTCCAAAAGAAATTTTCACATTATATTAATCACAATATAATCTTTTTACATTATAATCTTTTGAATTCTCAAACTTAATAAAGTTATTCATAAGAAAATAAATTAAAAAATAATTGCATATGGCATTATGGGCATTCCAATGGAGCAATAAAATACTAATGCTAAGAACATATATGTGGATTTAAATTTGGGTGGAGAGGGTAACAAATTTTTCTCACAATCACTCTAGATACACACACAATTTCTTTTTTTAAGTAACATATTTCGGGAAAAACTCTATAAACCCTAGATTCTTCAAAACACCTAGGTAAAAAAAATAACACTCCATCCCACAATTACTTAGACTAGACCCAATTAACATAAATAGATATTTATAAAAATTAATTCATAAAATACCTTTATAAAAATAATGAGTAAGCAATTTTTTAACCCATTCAATTTATGGGTGTACAATTTTATGGATGGAAAATTTTACTTCATTGTTTCCTCTCCGCAACCACATTCAAAATAATAAAAAATGGTTAAAAGTGTTAAAATTTAACTCAAAATTTCAACAATGATTACTATACATGTCTCGTAATAATGCATAAACCCTCCGGTTACACCAATTATATGAATTTTTACGAATGTATTAAACTAGTAGTTGCTTATCGAACTATTAAGATATACACTAAAATACATAGTGTAAATAAAAATGTTATAAAATTAATGAGAATCAAAATACTAAAATATATAATATAAAATAATAAAATTATATAAAAAGAATTATGTATATGAAGTATTTTATATTTTGAAATATAAGTTAAAAGTTTAAGGAAAGTGTAATTCCATAAATATACATTTAAAAATTAATATGTGAATTTATATTTTATAAATTAATTTATAACAAAGTTGAAAAAAATATGATCTTATAAATACATAAAAAAATTAAAATTAAATATTTCAGATTTTATATAAATGTGAATTTATAAAATTTAAATTTAAACTAAGACAAGTCTCAAATGATCATAAATAATATTAGCAAAGATCACATGCACATTCATATATAACGTGTAGACACAAATGTAATTAAAATTAAATATTTCAGATTTTATATAAATGTGAATTTATAAAATTTAAATTTAAACTAAGACAAGTCTCAAATAATCATAAATAATATTAGCAAAGATCGCATGCATATATAACATGTAGACACAAATGTTTTTAGGCTTTCCATGCAAGTTTTATGTTCAAGTTTTGCTATCACTTCATAGATTTGAACGTTGATTTGTCATTTCCCTAAGATAAGTAAGATAATGATGCCTTTTTCTAGATAATATAGCATGTGTAGATTTCAAAGGTTAAAAAAAACATTTTTTTTACATTATATATATAGGATTTATAGGTTAAATTCTATTAATTTTTCAAAATATCATAAAGGAAAAAATTCCTTCTTGTTGGCTTGTCGCTTGGGAAACCAGACCAGCAACAGAGGAGCAAGTCATCAGTCTAAAGAAACTGTTTGTAGTTTTTCCAAAAATCTTTAAAGCTAGGGACCCACTATAAATGCTTACATAAAAGAAAAATGGATCAACGAGACTATCTTTTCTACTAGAAGACATTCAAAAATAAAAACTTAAGAGGTACCCATCATTAGGGAGTAGGAGGCTCCACTGAAGTGCCCTGAGAATTATCTTCCTAGAGGTGGCCTTAATCGAATTATACACTGTGAGCATAGATTAATGTTGTCGGATTGATGGAAGAGGGAGGAAAGCGGGAGATAATTTCTTGGATCATTAGGTGAAGGTTGTTGAGTTGTAGCTAAATGATATTCTGGGCGTCCTCTCTTGTCTGGAGCATCTATCCCATGAAGCTATTGATGTTCTAGTATAGTTCCATTGTCTTCTAGTATCGGGTCTCCCCCACTCGAGTAGTTCCCACATCTAGAATCCAATGAATCGTGGTCTCTGCAACCTCTGAGTCCCTTCTCATATCCCTCTCCAAACTGACCTCGGGTTCGACTCCCTCTAGATTTTGTTGGAAGCATTGTGGAGTGTTTCTATGGTAGTCGGCTACCACATTATATGCCTCATGTTGCACCCGAGAGACTAGGCATTCTTCGTCGCCTTGATGAAAAGAGGAAACATCAGGGACGCTAGAGCCTCGTCGATATCCTCTAGGATAGCCCTAATGAGCATCCATAATGGCTCAAAAAATAGCATGAAGAGTGGGATGATATAACTGTAAGAGAAGAGGAGTTAGGCTCCAATGTCCACCTGCATGCCTTTGATTTTAGATGACGGATGGGCTCTCTATTGTAGAAAAATCCTGAGATTGTTGAGTTGTTCTCGAACCTCTTCTCTTCTTGGCGTCCATCGTCTGCAATGGAATGTTATTCATGTTTAAGTTTGAGTTTGGGTGGAGAATGTCGAGACTCGACCGAAGGACATCGAGTTATGACCAGTTAATTCCTCATCCAGGTGGTTGGGCTGACTAGACGTGAGGCTGTGCATGTCGTTAGTTGAACTGTGGGAACCCACCTGGTTCGTCGTCCTATCTCTCTCAGAAGTGTTGTTGAGCATTAAATTGGGATGAAATATGCCAACATGAGGTTCCTCGTAAGTTGCAGGCCCTCGTCTTAAAGGTGGAGCCAATTGAATGGAATTAAAACCATCCGCGGGGATGGGGTTCCCCAAGGTTTGCATCCCCAACACCCTATACAGGGATTGATGGTCCGATGAGGCATGGATACACCATTGGCATGGAAAAGATCCTTTCTGTGAGGAATCCAAGGCTTGTTCCAATAATCTTCCATTGATTGGATGCTTTTATTTTCCAACCAGTCCGCCAGCTTGTTGGATGATCAGTGGACATGGCTAGGGATGAGCACAGGGATTGAGCTAATGATGTGACGGATTGTCTCCAGGGTGGCTTCCAAGCACCAATTATTGGATATTATTTAGATTAGGGAGCCTTGTTGTATGTGTTTGACCATGTTGATGATTTTTTGGGAATTTCCCTCAGCTATGAGCTTGGAGAAGCCATGTTCTTTGGATATTATTAACCCTTCTTCCAAGGAACGGAGCTTTGGAACACAGTTTCTATTGATGCCTAGCTTTCCTACATAGGTTCTGATGATGAGACCTTTCTCATCTCTAAAAGCACCTCCATATTCTGCTTTTCCTGGGTTTCCTGATCGAAATTGAGTTTTATAAAACCCGGAGGAGGAGGGAACCACCTGGAGGGGGAGGTTGAATTGAACTAAGAGTGAGAGAGGTAGAGAGTGTCTATATTGTTGTTGAGATTAAGGGCTTTTAGAATATATTTTTCATGAGAGTTTGGTTTCCAATCCTCTTCCTGCCAAGGCTAAGAAATAATGGTTTCCTGGATAGGTTTGATAATTTTACTCCATACCTCTAAGCGGGAGAGCAATTCCAGCTTAAAAACCCTTCTGTTGCACTCTTTCCAAGCTTCCCAGGTCAAGAATTTGAGGAGGATTGTCCAGGCTCTGTTCAAAATGGGGTTTTGGGTGACAGAGAAAGGACAAAGTTCGATGGTGGCTTGAATGGACTGTCTGTTACAGCCAGATCTACGAAAGAGAATATCCAAGTGAGCCCAAAGTGATTCTATGAAGGGATAGGCATTGAATAAGTGCTTGACAGATTCCTCTTGGGAAAGGAAAAGGGGGCAATGAGAAGGCCCCGAGAATCCTCTTTTGCATAGATTGTCCGAGGTGAGAGATTTGTTAAGGGTAAGCAACCATATAAAGGTGGAGACTTTCTACCAAAGATTTTTCTTCCATAAGCATTCACAGATGACTATCTTCGGGAATTTGTTATGTTTGGCTGCAGTGGAATAAGCTTCCTTTATGGAGAATGAACCTGTAGTTGAGTTTCCCCAATGTAGACAATCTAAATGGTGAGAGGTTATGATATTTTGACAGTTGAGGTCCTCCAATAATCTATCAAGGGTGGATTGATTCGACGCTCGAGACCATTGATCTTTGGGAAGCCATTGATGCCACTTATACTTGTTTTACTCATTAGTGCAGTAGTGGGCTACCGATTTTTTTTTCCGACTAATCATCGTCGCTTTGATGCTTTGTAGAGCTTCCTGATCTGACCATTGGGGTTGTTGTTTCTAAGCATCCTCCCAAAATAGGGTGTCTTGGCCATTTCTAATTTCCCAAAAGTAGTTTTCTTGAATCAAATGACGGTTGTTCCAAGCTATGTTCCAGATGTTGGAACCTATTGGAGCATTTTTCATTTGGATTATCTGGCTCTCTTGAAGGTTCTTTGCATACTTATTTCTCCAAAGGGTGACCCATTGATTTTGTGGGTTGGTTAACCAATGCCACCAAATTTTGGCTCAAAGTCGTCGAATCGCGAAGGAAAATACCCCCTAGGGTTTTGGAAGGCAGATTGTTTCCCGAGAGACCAAGGTCCATTTCTTTTTGTTCTTTGAGCTTCCCCAAAGGAATGAGCAGTGAATATTTCTGATGGCTTTGAGAATAAATTTAGGGGTGGCTAGAACTAACAAGCGATAGACAAACATTACTTGGAGTATTGATTTGATGAGAATGAGGTGACTGCCTATGTTGAGGGAGTGAAAGGACCAATTATTGAGCTTTCTAGCCATTCTTGAAAGGAGATCTTCCCATGCATTTTTCTTTAAGGAGTTTTCAACTAGACGAATGCCAAGGTATTTAAAGGGGATATTAATTTTTTGATAGCCTAGGATACCAATTAAATGATGTTGGATTGGATGCAAAGTATTAAAGAAAAGAGTTGAGATTTTTCTTGATTAATTGTCATTCCAGAGGCTTCTGAGAAGTATTGAAGAACTTGTTTGATTTGGAGAGATTCTTTTACCATTGGAATGACCATTAACATTGTGTCATCCATGAATTGTTGATGAGTGGTAGGTTTTTATTCACCATGGAGAGAGAGGCCTTTCTAGTTCCCTTGAAAAGTTGCTACTCTGATAGCCCAACCTAGTCCTTCCGACATGAGGATGAAGAGAAAAGGAGAGAGAGGGTCTCCTCGGGGAATGTCGTGGGAGGGGGATAAAGTTGGCAAGGGTGAGCCATTAACTAGAATTGAAAAAAAGGAGGAAGTAATCAGAGACATTATCCACTAAATCCAATCCAGGGAGAATCCAAAAGCTAGAAGAGTGTTATGTATATAATTCCAATTGAGGCTATCAAAGGCTTTAGAAAGGCAAAGTTTAATAAGCATACCTGGTTTCTTGAAGGAATTTAGGGGGTGGATGAGTTAATGGGATAAAATTATGCTATCCATGATTTGATTTCCTTCTACATAACTTGATTGCTCATGAGAAATTAGGGAAGGAAGGAGAGGCTTGAGGCTTGAGGCAATTGGCAATAATTTTAGAGATGAGCTTGTAGATGAAATTTCATAGGGATATAGGTCAAAATTTGCTTAGGTTTTATACTTTATCCTCTTTGGGGATAAGAGTTAGAAAAGTGTCATTGAAGGTAGGGGGAACTTTTCGAAATCTGCGAGAGTCTTCCATTACTTCCAAGACATCCTGCTTGATCATAGGAAAACAAGCATGAAAAAAATTAGCAGTAAAACCATCTTGGCTTGGAGATTTATCTTTGGGCATTTCCATGATGGGTTGTTCAACTTCCTCCATGGAGATAAAGCTTCATTGTGTTTTGTTGTGATCATCTTTGGAAGATGTTGGGTTATTTTCTTGATTTCCTCTTGTCTGTCCTATTGGGGTTCCTTCATTAATGTGCTATAAAATTGAATTAGTTCTAATTATATACCTTGGTGGTTGTAAAGCTTGTTCCCCTAAGCATCTCTCAATGAATTAATTATGTTCTGGTGACATTGTCAGAGAAACAAGTTATGGAAAAATTTGGAGATTCTTTCCCCCTCCTTTAGTCACTGAACTTTGGATTTTTGACACTAGAGAGTTTCCTCTTTCTTTTATCTGATAGATATCTAAGCATTGAGGGAGGATTATTCTTCTATAAGCTCTTGGGAACATCCATTGATGATCATGAGTTGTTGAACCTGCTTCATTCTTTTTGAGAGTTGTTATTTTCTCTAAAACTATCTCCAAATTTTGTTCTGTTCCATTCCTTCAACTATTGCTTAAGGTTCTTTAGGTGTTGTTGGAATATGAACATTGGGGATCTTGAGGAGACTTCAACAACTTTCCACCAGGTTGGGAAGTTGGAAAGGAAAGAGGGGTGGTTTAGCCAAAAAGATTCAAAATGAAAAGGGCAGTTTTTTGGGTTGTCTTGAATATTGATGAGGAGATGGATGGGTCAGTGGTCAGAACCGTGAAAGGAGAGGATGGAGGCTTTGATTGAAATTTTTTTGTGAAGAAGGGATTATAAGACAAGGTAACGATCCAGGCAGGAGGTAAATTGGTGAACTCCTTTGAGGTCATTGTTCCAGGTAAATATACCATTGACAATTTTCCAGTCAACCAATATTAGATCATTAATAGTTTCCTTAAAATGATCTGAATTAGGATTTATGCGATTTAGGCCTCCCTATTTTTCTGAGAGAGAGGGAATAATATTGAAGTCGCCTCATAGAACCCAAGGCTATTCACTAAAAAGAGGACTTAAGAAGGTCAAGGAATGGAGGAAGTCCATTTTTCCGTTTAGTACTTCGGGGCCATACACATTTGTGATATATCCTACTTGATCAAAGCCCACATGTTGAAATTTGGCAAATATTGAGCGACGAGTGGTGAGGAAATGGGAGAGGGTGATTTCAGAAGGATTCTAATGGATGACTAGACTTCCCAAGGCTCTATTCGCATCCACCATGATGGAGTGGCAACCTTGTCATCATTTTGTAGCAATGTATTATTCTTAAAATATACTTTTCATAGTAATTCGAATTTTTCTAACATGAGTGTTAAAAAATAATCGAAACATTGACAAAGAATCAAAACATTGATGAATTGTTTCTCAATATTCATAAAAGTGGAAAACCATTGTACTTAATGGAAGTGTGGACTTTTAACAATGAACAAAGGACATCAACAACAAGATTCACCAATGTTAAGCAGTATGCTTGAGGTTCGTGAGAAGTTGAAACTAAGGACTTTTGAAATCAAAGGCTACCACCTTCCATATAAGGACAATAATAATTTGGTAGTGTGTCTAGTAAATATAATGAAAATTTGTTCGCTTCCCTCGGGTCCTAGATACTTTACAAAATTTTATAATAAAACCAAAAAATTACAATTTAATACAGATGTTCATTTCTTACATGTGAAATATGGATGCATAGATTTCCCATGCCCTATATCATGTGCATAAATTAGTCTTGTATGTTATGCACATAACCATATGCTAGCGTTTGTTGAGAACATGAATTTTGATATTGTTTCTTGCCACACTCCTGAAATGAAACATGGAGGGAAACATGAATCGTTGCAAGTTAGAGAAGCAAGCCATGCATCCAAACACTAGCTTGGGGTAGGTACTAAGCTAACCCGACTCTTCATATTTATGCCATTTCTATTGCTCGATACTAATATTTGCAAAGTGAATATGTAGACAACCCGGGCAACAGAATCTTCGAGTTTGGATTGACATTATACTTGGACTATTTTGTGGATAATTGTGATGAAAATACAACCCGCCGGTTTGATATTGAGTGACAACAGAAGAAACATTCTTTGTATATAGAAGCTGAAGAAAGATATCCAATTTACAATTATCAGACGTTAAGCTTTACAAGCAAAGAGGAGGACATGGTAACTAACTGTTTAAATTTCCTCTTTCATTATCGTTATCCCATCATAGGAAAGTACGACCTCATTTATTGTCCGAATTCCATGTAATAGTGAAGTCCCAAAACTTGTGGTGTCTAATTTGATTCAAACAGTGGCAATAAATTATCGAAGTCCAGGTTCATAGAACTAGTTTTGTATTAACTTTTAAACTAAGTTAAATTAATGTGGATTTTAATCGCTAGTCTTGATAGTTGAAACATTGAATTAGGTATCAATAATTTATGGTAATATGATAAATTAAATCTAGATGATATGCACCCAAAAAACCATCTATTACATTGAGACTTAAAATAATATTTGATTAAAAAGAAAATTTTCAGAGGCTACTTTTATTATTTTAGCTTAATTTAATCAAAATTTAGATATGTTTTAGTAGTTTATTTTGAAAATATTCATTTGTTTGTCAAAAATTGTTAAGTGGAAATCTACTTGATCATTCAAAATTATTAGTTATGTTTTTAATTCTTTCATCAATTATACTTCTAATAAATTGGGTTTTTTTTCAAAATTTTCATAAAACAATTTCATATAACTAATTGTTAGCAAAGTTTTTCCTCCATGGAAAGATTCTCCCGAAAAAAAATTCATCATTTATTTGTTCTTTTTAGAAATCTTCCATGAACATGAAACAAATTTATGTTTTAATTTAAATAACAAAAAAATAGCTAAAATGCATTTTCTAAGAATGTTTATGAATGCTTTGTCTTTCAGCAAGGCCATAAACTTTTTCTACCACATTTGAACTAAACTTTTTCTCAACATATATTTTCCAATCAACATATATTTTCCAAACACCATTATGCATACTACATTAGATATCATATGTGTAGATAAGGTTCATTTCAAATGCTAATTGCAATTTTCAATTACTTATTAATACATCAAAGTCTTGGTAAAATGTTAATTCGATGGCAACAGTAAATAGAGCAGTACCTTGGAAATAACCCACTCTGTAGATATGTGCAACAATAAATAGAACAATACATACCTATGATTTGTTGTTTTTTCTTGAAGGATGGAGTGACACCATCACTAAAGTCAATTGGGATAACAAATTTGGAGGAGCTCAAAAACTTCATTAATAAAGAATTTGTGATTACCAACTCATTCATAAAGAATTTGTACTATCATCTTGAAGATCATGGAGCCTTTACAAAGTATCACATCATATGAGCCATTGAGCATGGGTAAGTAAGTAGAAAGACAAATGACATTTTAACTTTTATTTTTAAAATCACATCGCCTGCCCTTAGAGCTTATCACATTTTATGAGCGGTGAAAGAGATGACAATAACATTTTAAGAGATGACAATAACATTTTTTTTGGATTTTGATATTAATAACCAACATATTAAGGCCTAAGTGATATGAGCATATGCCACATATATGTATTTATTATCAATATATATGTTTATTATGTTACATGTATTTTTTTTTATCAATATTTATATTTATAATTATTAATGAAATAGTTGTCACAAAACATTTATGAAATTTTTAATTTTTTTATTATATTTTTTTTTACAATTTTCAATTCAAATATGAATATATTATGATTTTGTGATTTCTAATAAATCATAAAATAGAATCGTTAAATTTTAAATATTTTAAAAATTATTTTTTATTATAAAATATTAAATTTAATAAAAAATTCACAAAACATTATAAGATTTTTTTTACTACATATACAGATTTAACGATTAAGCTTACTACTAATAAAGATTTAAGGATTACCAATTACTATATTCCCTTTTTGAATATTAATAAAAATTTAACCATTACCAATCACTATAATAATCACAATTAACTAATAATTATATTCCTTCATTTTGGAAACATGTGGAAATCCATAAATCACTATAATAATCACAATTAACCAATAATTATATTCCTTCATTTTGGAAACATGTGGAAATCCATAAATACAAATAATTTTATTAATATTTTTAAAATTAAATAATAATATAAATAATAAAATTTGCATTTTTAATAAGCATTTTGAAAAATTTTAAAATTGAAAAAAAAACCTTACCCTTAATGCGATATCTCTTGTCTTACTTTTTAACATCACAACCATCTTTTGGGTAATCAAAGTCATCCTAAAAATTAGGAGGTCAAAAATAACAATCCATGGGTACTCAAAGTCATCCTAAAATTCAGGAGGTCAAAAAGTAAAAAGTGATCCTAAAATTTAGGGGGTCAAAGAGTAACAACCCGTCGAAAGTATGTATACATGGAATCAAATGAACTGTATAGTTACAATCACTTCGAGAGTTAACATGTGCTCTAAGATTACTATTCATTGGGTTGAGAGGCATTTTACCCGTCAGTACGAGGAGATGTTTTTTTTTTGTAAGTGAGTGTAAGAAGATGTATTATTGTAGAATATATTATGATACAAAAAAGGGGGGCCTCCTAGCCTGCCTAGTAGGAAACCAGACCAGGGGTTCCCAAGTTGCGCTTACTAAAATGTATGAGGGGTGGGACTGGTCTGTGACCAGGGGAAACCAGGCCAGCCCCCCCATAACCAGTTTGAAAAGGAAAAACAACATAGACATAAAAAAAAAAGACGCAGAGACTACCCACTAGGCCTGAGGGCTAGTGGCCGAACTAACCATTCAACTAACCGTTCACTTGTCCAAGACAATGATGTGTTTCTTCTCGTCATTCGCCCAATTCTTGTTATCCTCCTTCTGGGAGATCGTGCGAGTCTTCCGAATGTGGTCTGGCGCACCGTGTCCATCAGTTGGTGTGATGTCCATGTGATGGACATAGCACATATAGAGGTTAAATTGAGCAGCTAACCACTCCATCTTGGATTTTTGATCCTTCTTGACCTCAACTAGCAGTTTGGTAATAGTTTCCAGGCTACTGAGGCGACTCAAGATTTTGTCCAGCATTTTCTTGTGATCTATGTTGTCCTCCCGCCTGGCTTCTTCCATTTTCAAACTCACTTTTTCGATCATCATCTTAGTTAGCCACACCATCTCCACTGTTTTATGGTAGAGGGTTTCCCTAGGCTGCGTGGCCCCCAAATCACTTACCCAGTCCACTTCCTGTTCCAGTGCATCCCAAGCTTTACCTTTGCGTTTTTATTTGATTTCCTTTTCCCAGTAGGTGATGGACACTTTTCCTTTCGGCGCAACCGGAGTTTGGAAGGTGCCCTCCGCATCTTTTTCCGCCTGCTCCATTCTTGACACCCATCGTGGTCCGTGGACTATTAGGAACTACCTTTCCAAGGTGATTCCTCTTCATGTGCGTGTGCTTCATTCTCACCATCCCGTTTGGTCTATCACAACTCCTTTGCTGGTTACTCAACCTGTGCCTCACTTCACAGGGATTCTTCCTTTCCCTGCAGTTGTGCTCCTTCTGTTTGCGGCTACCCCTGCTGTCTTTCCTCTTATTGATCTTCTCCTGCTGCGATCTTGTCCTTCCAATCATGGCTTGTCCGTAGTGGTGATCGATCCCATCTTTTTTCCCAGTGGTGACTCGTATGATAGTGATGACTCAGCCTTTATTCCTGTGTGGAGCCATGTTCCTGCTCGCTTGAGATCCTAGTGTGATGCTCTTCGTACCTGTACTTTGTCTTGGAGGATCAATTCTGAACCATGTCACTCCCTCATGCCTTACGTCACTTTTTTCATGTGGTTTGTCGTCTGTACTTTCCCACGTTCTTTCCCCGCAATTCTTTCTGTCGCTAGGGTCTTGCTGCCGTACCCCCACCAACTATTTATGCTGATCCTTCATGGTCATTGGTGATTGAGTGTTCAACAATCATATCCTTCCTGGGTCCTTCTTGCCTACTGCCAGGCCTTACGCTACCCTTCTTGATGTGACCTTCCTTTCTTAACCTACCTTCACAATCTTTTGTTGCTAGTTGGATGCAGTTTGTTATGAGTTGGTCATTCGGGAGACTGAGCCAGGTAGTGTCTAGTTCTAAATCGTTCTTTCCGACCCCCTCGTTGGCTAGTCTGTCCGCCATGCCATTCCTTGACCTGCGGACCCAGTGCAACTCCACTGTGTTCAGATTTTTTAGATGCTCCTGGATTTTCTGTAGGGAGAGAGCCATGCGCCAGTGTCTCTGAACCTTTCCCACTCTAGTACCATTTTGGAGTCTCTTCACCGTGTTGATGACTAGGGTGGAGTTGCCTTCCACTATAGTGTTTGTCATCCTTTCGCGCCTTAGGATTTCAAGGCCAAGCTCCAGGGCTCCAAATTCTGTTGTGTTGTTGGTGGAGTTTCCCATACTCCCAACATATAGCTAGACGATGTTACCACCACTGTCTCTGATCACCCCTCCCATCCTTGCCACTCTTGGGTTTCCTTTTTCCGCCCCGTCAAAATTTAATTTGAGGAATCCTAACAGAGGGAGGGTCCAGTTGTGGTCTCCTAGTTGGATTTGCAGATCCCGCCCTACCGTTGTGCTATTGCACTGCTTCCTTCTTACAGTTGTGGCTCTGCATTGTTTCTCATATTTGGGAGATAATTGCATCCTTGAGCTTTCCTTCTAGTAGGATTTCATTCCTGAAGATGCGTTGATTCCTCTCCTTCCATATTGCCCAGATGATCATCCCCGGTGTTAGGTTCCATTAGAGGTTCACCTTTTAATTTTTGCTGTAGCTCTCATTCTAATTGGTGATGGTTGCACTGATGTTACCCCAGATTCTATTGGATTGGCGGTAGATGCCTGCCGCCCAATCCCATAGCTCTGTTGTGTATATGCACTCATTGAGGAGGTGATTGATTGTTTCCTCCTTGGCTTAACAGAGGTGGAAATGAGAAGGGCCTATATAACCCCTTTTCTTGAGGTTTTCCCAAGTTAGAATTCGGTTGTGGAGAACTAACAATTTGAACATTTTGATTTTTATCCATTGGGGGTTGTTCCAGATATTTCCCCACTGTTGCGTCGAGTCCTCTTGATCCTAATCTATGATGTAAAACCGTGCTTATATTAAGTTGAATTCCCCACCATTTTCCCCGCCCCACCTTAATTGGTCCTCATCCTCTGAGATTGCAATTTTCCTTTTCCCTAATTCCTCTTCCACCTCTTCTGCTAGAGTTGCGATACAGTCTCTATTTGGTGGATTGAGTTTGTCCTAGGTCCTCCATTTGTCGCTATCATTTCTTAGCTTCCAGTAGTGATGGATTGTTTTTTTTCCTTGCATAGTCATTTCCTGTTGGAGCTCCTCCCTGTCTGGATTTTCCATTCTGGGTTCCTGTTGCCATGTGTCCTCCCAGAATTTGGCAATTTGACCATTTTTGACTTCCCAGAAGCCGTGTTTATGAATTGAGTTTGTTTTGTGCCAGACGAGATTCTAGATGGCTGATCCCTCCCTTGTGCCCATGAGTCGAATTCGGTCTTGATCACTGATGTTTGGGGCATACTTGGCCTTCCAGAGGTTTGTCCATGGTACCGATTTGTCCTTGACCCATCTCCACTAGAGTTTTTCCCCGTAGGATTCGTTGGTTACCTGTGGATCTTGTAACCCTAGGCCTCATTTTCCTTTTGGTCGAAAAACCTTCTCCCAGGCTACTAGGGCCCATTTCTTTTTATTTTCAGCACCTTGCCATCGGAAATCTCTTTGAATGGTTCTTATCTTTTGTAGTATTCCTTTGGGAGCAGGGAACACTGACATCATATACGCCGGAATTTCTTGTAGGACCTCTTTGGTGAGGATAATCCTCCCTGCCAGGTTGAGAGCTCTACAAGTCCACTTTTTTACCCTCTCCTGCAGTTTGTTGATCACTCTTTCCCATGTTTTCATTTTCCAAGCTCTGTCCATCAGGGGAATTCCCAAGTATTTCGTTGGGAGCGTTTTGCATTCAAACCCCAAAATATTGGCTAGGTTCCTTTGGATTGCAGGACTTGTGTTGAATAAATAGATCATAGATTTTGAGTGGTTTATCTCTGCCCCTAAGGCTTCCCCAAAGTCTACTAATATTCTTTTATAGGTTTTTTCTTCCTTGATCGTGGGGCTCAATTAATTAGGAGCGAGTATCTTGTTGTTGATACTATATTGTCAATCCAATTGATCCAGTGTTGTTCAAACCCAAAGGATTCTAGCATTTTGGCCATATAGTGCTAGCTAAACTTGTCATAAGCCTTCGCTAGGTCAAGTTGGATTATCATCCCCCCTCTCCTTTGGCTTTTTATCGTGTGTATAATTTCATGGGCATGGATGATGTTATCCAATATTTGTCTTCCTTCTATGAAACCCTCCTACTCCTGTGAAATCAGTGTGGGTAGGAGTGGTTTCATTCTATTGGCTATGAATTTGGAGATTATCTTGTAAACAACATTGCATAAAGCTATCGGCCTGTAACGATCTGGGGTCCTTTCTTCATTTTCTTTTGGGATTAGAGTGATCATTGTGGAATTTAACACTTTTAGGACAAATGTCGAATGTCTGGAGTCTTCCACCACCCCATAAACATCATATTTAACCACTTCCCAGCAGGCTTTGAAAAATTCCACTGTGAAGCCATCTGGGCCTGGGGCCTTTCCACTGGGCAATTCCTGGACCACTTGGTCGATTTCCTCCTTTGCTATGGGTTTGTTTAGATTGACATTTTGTTCCTCTATGGCTAGCCTGAGGATGTGTTGATTTATCCTTTGTATGGCCTCAGTTCTATCTTGGTTGGGTTCTCGGACTATCCCCTAGAAGTGATTGACCAATGTATGTTCAATTTCCTTATGGGATTCTCTTTCGATCCCATCATGATCCCTAATTTTCAAGATTTTTTTGTGGTTTCTTCTTGCAATGGTGGTTCTATGAAAAAGCTTGGTATTCTGCTCCCCTTCCTTTAGCCACCTGATTCTGAACTTCTGGCACCAAAGAGTTTCTTCCTGTTGGCATCTTGCTTCCCATTCCTAGGTCATTTGGATCTCTTCTCTTTTCCAATCCTCTATGTAACCCTCATCTATGAAGAGTTTCTGGAGTATCCTCATTCTATCCTCGATCTTTTTTTGTTCTTGGTTTATGTTCCCAAAATTTCCTTGTTCCACTCTTTGAGTTTGTTTTTGATGTACTTGAGTATCTTATAAAGTTTGAACATCCTTGTTACTTGATCCGGTAATTCCTCCCGCCACCATTGGTTGATGTGCTCCTTGAAGGTGGGAAGTTCGATCCAAAATTTCTCAAATCTAAAAGGTCTGTTCTTCAGAGTGGTTTGGAAGTTTGCTTCCAATTGGACTGGCCAATGGTCTGAACCCCCCCATGGCAGGATGTTGCAGTCTAAGGTTAGTCCATGCAGAATGATGGATTATGACACCAGGAATCTATCTAGCATTGTAGCTAATTGGTAGTGATTACTTCGTTTGTTA
>JASDQU010750480.1:91133-102298 GCA_032191745.1 Picea mariana
TCGGGGTTTTCAATGTTAAGTGATTTGGATATTTCAAACTCTCTATCGCCGATTCTCCGATGGAGCTTCTAGGCTGCCACGCGTCCATACGAATAAACGGTCCAGATCCCTGCTTGGTTTTAACGGCTGCGATTAAATCGCGAAATCGCATATCGCGATTTCGGGGTTTTCAATGTTAAGTGTTCTTTTCACTTTGAACTCACGATCCCCGATTCGCCGATGAATTTATCTCTCTCGCAGCTTCCGCGGATCTGACGGTCGTGGTTCTTTCGGGAAATTTGGATGGGATCCAACGGTCACTGACTCTTCTTCCTTTTTGCTCTGTAAGATCTTGCTGTGCGCATTTCTTCAAGACTATTCCTCCTGATCTTTTATCCTTCTTATTCTTCTGTCTCTACTGTTGCCATTAATGACAACAATCATCACTGCATTCTATCCACTGAATTTGCCAACAGGTGGTTGGTGTCATCTTCCCAACCAATTTTATTATCTCCTGCTTATAACTATCTATCATCTGTGCTATTCTTTTTATCTTTTCTTCCGTGCTGAGCTCTCCTGCTAGTGCACTGTCTGGAATCATTTTGAAGACTTCCTCAAGTATTTTCTCCAGTTTGTCTGCACATTTTTTTTCCTCATGTTCGATCTGCACTTCTTTGAGAGCTATCTCTAATACCTCCTTTTCATCCTTGGATTTTTCCAAGTTTGTTGCATCCGTCCTGACTCTGTATTGAAATTTTTGTGTGACACTCATCTACAACTTATACAATGCTTTGTTTGGTATCTTGGACAAATCCAAGTCCATATGTTCTACATCCTTCAAAGGTTTTTGTGCAGTGTCCTCAGTAACATGATTTGGTTTATCTGGAACATCACACTTCCCACTATTGTTGTCTAGACTGTTTCCTTTTCTTTATTTATTGGATCCTGCTACGCAGAGTCTTTCTATTGTTCTATTCCTTTCTATTGCACGAAATTAATCTGGAGGCTTTCCAAAGTCTCCTTGAAATCCATTATTTTTTCATGATTTCCTCTCTATGTGATTCTGCGACATAGAGTGCATCTTCTCCTCGGTCATGCACCTTATCTACCACTAAATATGCGTCGTCTTCAATGATTGTGAGATGAATGGAATTCTTTCTTTCCTTCATCTTCTTCCTCTGTTCTCCTATATGCATGGTTGATTTCATATTTGGTGGTCTATCTATCTGTGCTAGGATATTTGTTTCTTGGGTGTCCTTACCATTGTGTTTCTTTGATCCATTTGTTTCCTCTGCGTAGTTGGTACCTAACATTGAGGCCCTTGGTACCGTTTCCTTCTTTATTGGTTTCTTTGTTGTTGTACTAGTAGCTATTGGTTTGGTTTACTCTAATGCTTTTCTAGTATTTGTTGCTGGGATACTAGACTTCTGTGACGTGCCAGCTTCTGCCTGCTCCTTTCTTGAATGCTACTGGCACCTTCCACTGATCTGGCCATTCAACTAGTACCCATTGGAATTCTTCCGCTGTGATGCAATATTGCATATTTAGCCATGTATTCTTAGGGTCTCTTCTAGCTTGTATCCATATGTTATTCCTAGATGCCTTAAAATTGGCTATCCCCTCATGCTCCTTCACCACTTCAGGTGAAATTCTCCATGTATCTGCAATTTTCTCCTACATCTCCTGAATGTACATTCCAAAAATGCTTGAGTTGGATTTTCTCTGCTTGGAATCCGTGTTCTGTCACATGGTTTCATATCTTTTTGCACCACACTTTCCTCTTCTATCACAAAAAACTGAATACTTTGGTTTTTCCCATGCCTCAAAGACTATCCAAATCAACAACCAGGAATAATGGAACTCTGCTCCAGCATCCTGCACATCTCCACAGTCTTCTAGGAATAAATTGAGAAGATACGACACCCAGCTTAGAAATGTTCCTTTTTCACACTACGCAGCTATTGTGACTACCCTTGCAGACACTTCTTCTTTGTGTCACTTTCTAATTAGCATGTAGGCCATCAATTTTGTCACAAATTTGGTAACTAGGTCATTGATATTCTTAATTATTATACCTCTCTTTTCTATTGTGCATTCACTTCCTCTGCAATATCCTTCTCCTTTATTTTTTCATCAAGATGATTCTCAGGATTTACCTAATCTGATGGAAGTCCTATAAGATTAACAATTAAGTTGACATCGATCGAGACAGGTTTGTCCATCCACATAAACCCTCCATGTATGCGTGCCAATTTTTTTTTTACACATGCATTAATGTCCTTCCCCCTGCCAAAGTGAGGAATTTATAGTAAATTTATAATGCCAGATTTGTAAAGTCCAGCTATCCACTGGTTGGGCTCCATTATCAAGATTCCTTTTGAGGTTGACCGCCTATTTTCCATGTAAACCTTCTACACAACATCTAGGAATTTTTCTACTTCGGTCACATCATGGTCGATGTAATTCAACTTGGAAACACATCCCAACATATCTTCTAACACTATGAATGAATCTATAATGTGGGGCACTGACAACTCAATCTATTTTTGTGTGCGCGTCGTTGTCACTACTGCCCTTTTCTTCAACGACCCTGTTGTTGCTTCCTCTTGAGTTGCTTCATCCTGCATTTCTTCATCTGTGTCACTATCATATTCGACCTGTGGGACTCCTTTATTCTAGGGTTCTTTGTTGCATCCAGTTTATCTAATTTTTTACTCTCACTGTCTTCTTCCTACTCACCCTGTGTCGGTGCCACTTCTAGGTTTGATGTATTAGGGTTTGCAGCTTCCCTAGGGTTTTGCACTTCCGTCGCTTGGCTTACTGCTTCTTCTTCTTGGTTTTTCTCCTCGACCCACATCAAAATGATTGTTTTAGTATATATTATCATAATATCATCTACATACACTACGTCGGTCATGTCTTCAATTGATATTTTATTTCTTCTGGTCCTTCACGCAAACTGGCTTGGCACTCCAAATTTTGGCGGTCACATTGTTCTAATTCTAGAAAAATTTGCTGCAAATCCATGGGATTCTTCACACACTTCACAAAAGATCACAATCAATTCACTCTTTCTCTCATTTGCTTGAAAATCACAAGTGTTTTCATTTTCTGTAGTTTCCCCCTTTTATAACCTTTTTCATAAATTCTCTTGCGCACCCTCTTTTTTTCCGTTCACTAGTTTTTCACTTTTTCGATCATTTTCCATCCTGTCGCACTGTGTTTACTTTTACTGCACGCAGTATCATGAATTTTGTCACACCAATTTATTTTCTGTTGCACACTATCATTCTCAACTATATGTATACCATTTATTCCTCTAACTACTTATATTTTAGCTTTTTCTCGTTTTTCTAGTTTTTTCTTCCTTTTTCTTCTTTTTCTTCCTACTATATGCATTATTTATAATTCTATCTTCTGCACTGTAATTAATGAGGGTTGGTAGGTCAACTGTCCCTATACAGTTTCAATCGACTACCATTCACCATTCCTTGTACCTCATTGCCTGCTAAATCCTTCAGTTGCACAACACCTCCATCTGTGATAGACTTTATCTTATATGGCCCTTGTGAATGCATGATGAACTTCCCTAGGTGCTACAAGTATTTAATGTCATAGAGGGGAATCAAATCTCCTACTTTGAAGTTGTTCTTCTTAAAATGTCTGTCATTACAGGCTTTATCCTTTTCTTTATGTACCTCCTAATGGAAACCAACTATGATTCTGTGTTATTCTAATTCCTTGAGTTGATCCAATCTTTCTCGTGTTGCGCTTATTTCTGTCATATCTGTAATTGTTGCAATGCACAGACTTGGTATCAAATAATCTAAAGGAACTACTGCTTCCTATCCATACACCAATCTAAAATATGGCTGCCATGTTAGCTTCTTGCATGTAGTTCTATAAGCCCATAACACTGTTGGTACCTTTAAGTCCCAGTCATCCCTATTTACATTACAAATATTGGTCAAGAAATTCTCCAATATCTTGTTGAATGCTTCCATTGTTCCATTCTCCTAAGGATGATAAGGAGTGCTCTTCTAATGATGTATCTCAAATTCTTCCATCATTGCTTGGATTGTACTATTGATAAAGTGAGTCCCCTGATCACTCATAAATATTATTGAACATCCAAACCTTGTAACTACATGTTCAAATAAAAAATGTGATGTAGTATATGTGCTACAATCCTTCACTGGTGCTGCCTCAACCCATCTGGTCAAGTATTCTATCGTTGTAATAATATATCTATCTCATGATCTTCTAGTTGTTGGATTAATTGGACCTACAAAGTCTACTTCCCACTTATCAAACACTTGCAAAGTTACTTGAGGTCTCAATGGCATCTCATCCCTCCTAGATACATTTCCAACTCTCTGACAAACATCATAGTTTCAATAGTACTCCTTTGAATCCTTGTGAACTGTTGGCCACCATAATCCTGCGCACAATACCTTCTACGTAATAGCTTTCCCTCCATAGTTTCCTCCAACAATTCCTTCATGTGCTTATGCTAAAATGATAGGAATTTCATGTTCCATAACACATATCCTCAAAATTTTGTCCGCTCCAAGTTTGTACAAGTGCCTACAATCAATTGGTAGTCTGCAACTATTACACCTCAAAATTACTCACTTCGATAGTGTTGCAAGTGTCGTCATTACAAGTGTTGTAAGTGTTGCATCTTGTCCGCAAGTGTCGCATCTTGAATGCAAGTGTTATAAGTGTTGTTAACATCATACTTCCTTCTTGCCTATGTCATGCCTCCAACTCCATGACAAGGACACTTAGGACACCTCAAAGACTAGTTTTGAAGAGGAGGAATCAATCTATTAGAAGTACAAGCCTTTTTCCACTGAAAGAACCGCTCAAAAATGGGTTTTGGAGGGGAGCGCTCCCCTATTCACTGTCAGGGAGCACTGGGGCTCACTAGCCTTCTTTGGGGGAGTGTTATAATGCTCTAGTGCCCCTTTTGGGGGAGCACTACCTTTTCTGGGTGAAATTTGGTTTGTTGAGAAGAATGAGGGAAAGATCCCCTCAATATTTGAAGGTGGTTGGATTTGAATATGATCTCAAGGAATGATCTTAGGGAAGATCCTAAACTGAAGGAGAGAAATCCTCAACTTATCCCAAAGAAATATCAAGTGGTTGGGTCTTTCCAATCTTATATAAAGAGGCCTTATCATGGTGAAAGAGAAAAAAAGATTGGAGGTATGAAACCTATGATCTCATAGGAAACATACAGTACATGGAGAGAATGACAATTTGGAATTACATCAAACTTATGATCTCATGAGTGAGATGCTATCAAAGCAATCAGTGGAGATTGATTGAGCAAAGGGTTTGGACAAGGAGAACTGGAAGAAGTTGATGCACCTTCATTCAAAGGGTTGTAAGTACTTTTACTTGTTCTCATTAATACAATCAATGCTTGGCCTATTTATTTCAAACTTGTACTTGTTCGATATAAGTTTTTCTACAGTAGATGGACCTATGTTTGAGTCAATATCAGTAGAGTAGGAAATCTTTTGTACCTTTGTTTGTTTTGCAGGACCTATCAAGGAGCTCAAGATCGAAGCTCAGCCTGGACTTTGCAAGGAAAAACGTCATTCATAAGGTACATATATTTCTCTTTCTCTTTCATTTAATAGCTCAATTAGATCTAAAAGGAAGTCAGTTTCCATGTTAAGCACTTTCTATCTTGGTATTAGGATTCTAGGGACCTCGAGAGAATCCACTTGTCTGCAGGGGGATTTCTCTTCAACAACAGCTCTGACCACCAAATTTTTCTTATGCACAGTATTTAATTCCTTTGGTACAAATCCTGTACTCAAAAACTCAATAATGTCAACAAAATACTCATCAACTGTCTGTATTGAAAACAATTTTTCATTCGAGAATTTGTCCTCTAAGTTACTTGGTTACTCTCCATTAGTTATCTTGGATAAGTGATATGGTCCTACATTCAATCTTCTAAGCTTCATCACAAATTCAAAGTCAAACTCTTGGAACAAAAGTAGCCATTTTCATATTATTCCCCCCAACACTGGTTTATTGACTAAATATATAAGAGAAAAATGATCTATAAACATATTGAAAGGTTTCCCTAACAAATGAAGTATGAATTTCTGCAATGCATGCACCATGGCCAATCCTTCTCTTTTTGTAGTATTGTAGTTATGTTCTGAGTCTGATAACTTTATGCTTGCGAATGATATAGGGTGATCTATATCACCTTGATGCAGGAGCAACACCATCATCAATTAATGAGGTAGGTGGAGGATGACTCAACATCCAATGCAACACACTAAACTGGTTTGGATTCCAAAGAGGGCACATCACTGTAATTAAATATCCCGTAAGATCTTGAAGCTTGAACCATTGTATGTGCTCCAGTGGATTGTATTTTCCTTTAATGTTTGTAGGATGTACGCCTTTTGAGCTTCGACTCATATCTTGATTGTAATACTCATTTATTGTAATAAGACTTAGTGGTAGGATGCTTTAATTGTGATATGAAATCACTAATATAGTCTAGAGGGAAGGCTTGAGAAGCCCCCTCATGTACAAATCAATGTAATATATGCCTAGAGGAGGTTGTTGAGAATTGTTATTGTTGTTGTTAGTATTTGTGTAAAGAAGAAGTTGAAGCTGCAGAGATTTGTTGAACTCCTTGTAAATGTTTTCTCAAGAAATATCAAAGAGAGAATTTCTTTCATGTTCTGAGCTTGCTTATCTCCGAGTAACTGAGTAAATGTTGTGTTATTTGCCTTTGTGTTTTATGCGTGTGTATGCATATTAATGGCTTGTTGAATGAATCCTTAATGTTTATTTAAGTTTCAATTGTTTCTCTTATGAAATATTGGTCCAAGGAGTGCACAGTTCCCATGCAAGGAGTGAGAAGGCCGAATTGTTATAGGTTCAGAAGCTCAGGAGGGATTGTGTAAGTTTACAAAGAGCAAGCACAAGGAGTGCACCTATACTCATAGGAGTATAAAATATTAGGAGGGAGACTGGTGAAAAGTGTGCACATAGTTGACACTTAGTTAAAGTTTTGAAGAAGATCTAGGAGAGAAAGCACAAGGTGTGTGTAGGAGACTTCTTTATGTCCCAAGCCAAGGAGATAAGTGCAAGGCATGCGCCAGAGTCTAATTTATTCAAGTGAAAAATATTAAGGGAGAGAAAATATCTTTGTTTTTAGGTGGATGGATGAGATAGGTTTGGGAGAAGACAAGCTCCCTCAAAATCTTTGGATCTGGAGAAGGATCCTAGATGTTAACACCTTGATTCCTTTGGAATTCACTACTTTGACAATTTTTCATCATTTATTGTAAATGAGACAAAATCCCTGAAGGCCTGAAGCCCCAGAATGAATCTACACCATAGATCACAAGGAGGAGTGCGAGCCGTCAGATCCCTGAGTGGTTCGGTGATTCAACATGTTGGGAAAAGTTGACTATTGTTGTGCAAATTAAAGAATACCCCGAAGTCCCCAAGTCCGAAGTAAATTTGGACCGTCGGTCGTCGGGGACACGTGTTCGCATATTAGCGAGTATTCAGAAGTCCAACGATGTGGAGGATCGTGGGTGAAAAGTATTCAGGTGTGAAAAGGAATGAAGTCCTGAAGGCCAGAGTTAATCTAGGTAGTTCATTATCGGGGTCATGTGGACTGTGGATCCCCACCCTTTGCCACTTCGGTGTTTAGTGATTCAGGAGTTTAGTGGTGAATAGGATCTAAAATTCTCGAAGGCCAGAGTTCTAGATTAGATCACAATTGTTGGCTGTTGGAGAAGGGTGGAATGTTGATCTGCGAGCCCTTCAAGAAGTCACCAATTCAACGCTCATAGGATTTGGACCATTGTGTCATAAAAACCCTTGAACCCTGAAGTTCCAAAGCGCCAGTCTGGGAATTATCCAGTTCGGCGTTCGGAGGTTTTGGAAGGTGTTGAGGGAAAAAATCCTAAAGCGTGAAGCTCCAAAGTGCCGAAGTCATGTAGAAACTCCAGGTTTTGGCCCGAGGCTTTTTCCCGAGGTCACGTAGAAACTCTTCTGGAGTACAAGGACCCTTGCGAACCCGAATTTTCATGTAGTTAAAGGAGAAAATGCTTGTGGATAAGATTCTAAGGGTTTTGTGGGGACCCGAGAACCACTCAGACTCCTGTGTAAATCGATCCTAGACCGGGAGGTTGTGCGAGCCCCAGGGGGGGTTGCATCAAGTGGTATCAGAGTAGGAATAAGCTCTGTGAAAAACAATATTTAGAATCATGCCACCAATAAGATGTAGTGATAGACCTGTGGTGAATGCAACTATGGAAGAAGAAATGAGACAACTTTGTGTGAGGTTGGATGCCATGGAAACAACATAAAGGAGGGAACTAGAGATTGGTGATGTCAGTGAAGATAAAAGTGAAAATGTAGAAGAAGAAGAAGAATTTGTAGGAGAACAAGAAACAAAAGAGCGATTGCTGAGAGCTTTTGTCAAGCTGGGAGCTAGAGTGAAAATGGAAGTCCCAATGTATGAAGGTAATTTGAATGTAGAAGAATTGCTTGACTGGATAAGTCCTTTAGACAAGTATTTTGAGTATGAGTATATTGATGATGAGAATAAAGTGAAGCATGCAATGACCATATTGAAGGAACACAACAGTCAATGGGATCAAGTTTTACCTCAAGTAGAGTTTGCATATAACGACTCACCAAACATGAGTACTGGAAAGAGTCCATTACAAATAGTATATGGAATGCATCCATGAGGAATTTCAGAATTGAGAGATTTTGGACAGACTAAATTTTTAAGTGTAGGAGCAGAGGATTTTGCTACAGAGATGCATAAGTTGCATGATCAAATCAAAAGACAGCTACAAGATAACAACCAAAGATACAAGAACAGAGTAGACCAGAGAAGAAAAAAAGTGAATTTTGAAATCGAAGATCAAGTCTTAGGACACCTGAGGAAGGAAATATTTCCAAGAGTGTTATAGCCCAAAAATTCCCTACCTATGCATACATGGCATTGTCCTTTCTACTTACACAATTTGCCAAATTGTTGTTGAGACTCTCTCTTAAAAGACCATTTTTTGGCGCATGTATGCACCTTGCTGCACTAATACCCGCATACACATTCTATCTGTAGACTAGACAACTCATGTACATACGCGAGCTGCATGCTATAAATCCCGCGTTTACCTCCAAAATTTGCAAAAAATAAAAAGTTGTAAGGAATTCAGTAGATTTTATGGGTCGGTTTCCCAACCATTTTACCCCTTGTAGCCCGTCCTCAAACCAATTAACTATATTTTTATCATATAAAAGGAGGTCTTGGGTTCCCATTCCATAATGAATAAAGAGAACAAAGAAACTCTACCAAAATCCCTTCCCCTGCTAGCCCAAGTTTTACATCCCTTTCTGAGATTTGGCCTCAACATTCCCCCTCCAACCCTTTCTCTTTATGCAATTCCTTCCCTTTTCCCAAGGATATCAGTTGATTGTGAGAGGTAGTATGGGAATTATTGATCTAGGTGGATATCGGTGACCACCCACCTTTTCTAACTCGCTCAAAACAGTTTTATGGCAATTTTCTATTTTTAGCAATTTTTAACTTCCGAGGCCATTTTGAGGGCCTAAATGAAGGTTTTTTGGGATTGAGATTCTCAATGAAAAGTAGAGGCTCTGATTGAGCCCCCAAAATGAATCTCCTCGACGATACCTTTCCAACGAGCTATCGTGCACCCCAAATGGAGATTGTATGCCAAAGTTACACCCTTGGGAAGTTGATACACCAAACTACCCAAAATGGGGTCCATAGAACTGTTGGCTTTTCATATTCCAAGGTTAGGGTTTTGGAGTTTATTTATGATAAAAAGGCCTTTGGAGCCTCATTGTAAAATCATCTTCTTGTGAATGCGAGTATCCATCACATCTCTTCTCAGAGATAAGATGACACCATTCTAGCGAGTCTTTCACTTTGTATTTTTACAGTCTTTGTACATTTTCGCTCATTAATAGAAAATTGTGTATTAATGTGTCTTTTTGGTTATGGTTGCATCTATGATACATTTCTATTATATTATTTGATATCCAAGATATCTCTGTGCATTTATTTATTATATCTCTGCTCTCATTTTGTGCTGAAAATAATTTGGATCAGTGGTATCAGAGCAGACTGGTCTTGATTGTTTTTTTTCAATGCATGTCCCCGACTAGGTCTGAGTATAGCAATTTGGGTCTCAAGATTGTCTCTCTTGAAGAAAATATCTCTCACACTCCCAAGAAACCCTCCATGGTGGAAGAAAAGAAAAACGATGGAGCAGACGATTCTATCAATTTGTTTCTTAAGCAAGCTCTCACGCGATAGAGGGACGAAATGATGGAGCATTTTTCCCACATCCTTCAACGCCTGTCGATAGAAACATGCACATATTAATCAAAACACCACTTTGGAAGCATCTCTCCTTTCAAGGTGCAAGTTAATTTTCATATTCCTGTATTTGAAGTTCAGAGAGATGCCCTAGACAAATGGTTAAATCTTCTAGAAGGCTATTTCTCTGTTCACCATTTTTCTGACAGGGAAAAGATCACCTTCGCACTCCTTAAATCTCTTCCCCATGTCAAAAATTGGTGAGAAACTTATTGGGAGAAAATTTCCACAGAAGAGTTTGGAATATATGGGGCTGATCCCACTTGGGTTTTTTTTGTGGACAAAATTTAGCTTCTTCACACTCTATTAAAAAAGGGAACAGAAGGATACTACAACCACTACATCCTTGACCCAAGCACCTTCTGTCCAACAGAAGCAAGTCGACAAGATTGCAACAAAACACAAAGATTCTTTATGCACACAAACATCTCATGTAGCCAGACTGGTTAAAAATGTTCAACCCTTCCAACCACAGGTTCGTGACAACCTTCAAAAAGCTAAGCAACACAACTTCTCCAACAAGGCAAGAAGCTCATCAAGATGCAAATTCAACAAAATATTTTCCCTCTCCCCCGGGAACTCAATGCAATGGAGACCATTTCTTCCTAAGGAGTGAGGATTGATCCAGGTGTATATTGGTGGCCACCCACCTTTTCCAACTCACTCAAAACATTTATTTGACAATTTTGGCAATTTACTATTTTAGCAGTTTTTAATTTTTGGGGCCATTTTGAGGGCCTAAATGAAGGATTTTCGGGATAGATCTTCT
>JASDQU010750481.1:3952-17683 GCA_032191745.1 Picea mariana
AATTAAGCATGGGTTCTCTTACCCCACAAAGCGTCTTCCCGTGAGGGCTTTCACCATAAGGGGACCACTTTGGAGTTCATCCATATTTACTTCTTATCAACCATGACAATACAATAATGAGTCATATTTACATCAAACAATATTGGGTCCATTACCTAGACCTTTGTGCTACTGGGCTTTCTTCAAGGGTTGACATCAATGACAACCAACCTTAATCAACACATAGCCTATACATCATCATCTCAAAATGTAGGACAACATCCATCAGGAAACTCTATCAGTATTCCTCTGGACCATGGTGCTCATGATAGTTAATAACTTCTCTAGATACTCGGTGTAGTAGGTGACTCATTCCCTTAGACACACCCACTATGTGTCTCTGTAAGTGACGAGGGATATCTCGAAGACACATTGAGGGGAATCCCATGGTTAAACCCCTCAAGTTCCTATCCATGTCCTGAATTTCTCCAACATCATCACCTCCCTCTATCTCCAAGGCTTCTTTGCACCAAGCATATGCCAACATACCATCAGGACACAAAGGTCCTCGATCTGTAAGATGAAATGATAAGTTAATCCCTTTGTACAACAAAAAATCACGTACATCAAAACTTTAAAAAATAGAAGATTATGAGTTCATGTTCTTTAGAGTTCCACTTGAAGCATCCCACTGTGCTCCTTGATGAAGCACCAAGTCTGTACTTTCCTTGAAATCCATACCAAAATAGTGGAAATCCTCTATCATAGGCATCTTCTTCTTCCACCAATCGAATAAATCAACCTCAAAAGAAAAGATTGGATGATCAACCCCTAGTCGAGCCAAGAAATTGGTCCATGTCTCCATGCGTGGTTCATAGACTGGATGTACATGCATGTGAATATGAGGACGCAACCGTGGAACTCTCTCTAAAAATAATGGTACTAGTAAAGAGCCATATATGAATTGCTCATGCTTCCTGACACTAATACATATGGGCCCAAAATGTGACGAAATATTTCCACGTTTCTATAATTCATGGAAAAACACATTAAAATTTTGGCTTTCTTTTGATTTATTTTTTGTTTGGCCTCAACGTTCATCACTATAGCGACAGTTTTAGAAAACATTGTATATATCCACGAATTTTCATCGCTATATTGAAACTTGTGCCACACGTGCGAACCACACGTGTAGAGTAATGGGTATTGACTTTTTTCGAGGTCAACCCATTTATTTTCATCACTATATCAACGAGAATCAAACTATAAATACATTTCCTTAAGACAAATTTCGACAAATTTGCTATAATTGCGACAATTTTGCTGGTGATTGTTTGAGCTCTGATTTTTTCTGTCACGTACTGGTTTAACACATCCAATTATCGATCTACATATCTTGGATTTTAGACTTGCAAGGTTAGTATTTTTAATTTTTTGTCTCTTTTAACATAAAGCCATGTTAAGAAATTATAATTTCATTTTTTTTTAACATGAATGTTTTAACCAATTTTTTTTTTTTATCGAAATTTAGCATTGCTACATATATTTCATGTGATTGAACGTCGAAGTATATGAATTTTTAAATTAATTAATTTTTAATAATTTTTTTCAAAATTTAGCATTGCAACATATATTTCCTCTAATTAGACTCGAAGTATATGGAATTTTAATTTTAATTTTTTTTCAATGTTTTAACAAAATTTATTTTTTAAATATTTAATTGGTTCTTATAGGCAATTATTGTGTCAATTTAATATACTATGAATGAAAATGCTAGGAGGCTTGCTCAGTTTAGAGCGACATTGGAGGTGAAGGGTGATGGAAAATGTTATTTCTCTTGCAATGATTGTAGGGGCTTGCAAACAAGAAGAATTTTAATAACAACAACTGAAAAACATTGTAGGGAGAAGGGGCACGCTGAAGGGGGTTATGAATATCATCCCTTGGTAAGACATTATTCAATATATAATGTATTCTTTGTAATATTGATCATGTCATGTATTTTTCAAATGTTTTATCGTTTTAATATATGTTCTATACACACTAATTTTAATACATTGTTTGTAAATAAAAAGACAATGCTCCCAAAATGTTGACCGCTAGAGAGTTATTTTCCAAGTAGTAGCATAAATACTACTTTACATGGTGAGGAACATGGAAATCAGAATATTGAAGGTCGAGTTCTTAATGATGATATGGATGGAGATAACATTATTGATACAAATCAGGAAGATGAGATACAGAGATTGATTCAAGACACATTTTCTCCAATGGATGAGGACAACCAGGATGATATTCATGATGTTGATCCTCTACTTGAGAAGTTACTGGATTTAATCCAGTAAGAAGGGAGAAGAACATAATTTTGAGATGTCCATCAACCCAACCCCTCCTTTTCATTTCATTCTCGATTCAATCTTGATGGGAATAATACTCTATGACCAACAATTCATTAATCTTCAAACTGATCCATTTACTATATATTATTTGATTGATGAATCCTTTATATTGTAACGAATGAAAAGTCAAATGATTTGGAAATTCATCCCTCTGCAACAGATCTAGATTCTTCCTAATAATAGCTCTCAATATTTGTTGATCTATTATAGTAATAACATCTTGAGGTTTGCAAGGGTAACTTGGTGTATCTACCATATGGTCATTGACTCAGATACACCCATGATTAACTAATTGTCTAGCACCAGGAATGGTGGGAGCGATATGTCCCAATTGAAAAAGAATATTATCCAAACGCATTTCAAGTAATTGCAATAAGACCTGGCCTGTTTATCCTTTGGCTCTTCTAGCAATATGAACATATTTCAACAATTGTTGCTCGGTTAGTCCGTAATGAAAACACAACTTCTGTTTTTCTTCTGGATGGATACTGTAGATTTTAACCTTGTACAATATTTTATTGCAAACAAATTTTCAATAAAAGAACAAAAAATATACAATGACAAATATACACATTACATAGAGTTTTTTCCCTTGGAAACACAAACTGGGAAAACCAACATATTCTATATTCATTCATATTGATACATTGTTTACAATACAATATACATATATGAGCCAACAACATCCAAAAACCTAACCCAATGACCTTGATTAGTCAAAAACCCTAATTCCTTAATTGAAAATAGAAAAAAATTGGCAAAAACCATGTTTCAAAAAACTGCCCAACAATGGACACGAAAATCAAGGCAACAAAAAAATGAGGTAAAAATATGAAACGTTTCCCAAGGAATTTTTTTTTCTCAGGGGCATTGCCCCCGAACTCCTACAATCCCCAAAGGGGGGGGCTAGCACCTCCCTGCATTCTCGATGCAACATAACAGACACTAGGGCTAGTCATGCAAAGAATATAACACATACCCAACATTCTCCCACTTGTTGTTTTCTTTGCATACAAGGGGTTACAGGGTTACATAGTCAACAATCCAGGGCAACAATTCCCATGGATCCTCTACACTAAGAGAAGTTCTCAGTGCTCAAAGAATTTGTTAATGAATCTGCAACATTCTTCAAAGTGTCCACCTTCATCAACAACACTTTCTTTTCTTCAACCATGTCCCTCACAAAGTGATATTAAATATCAATATGCTTTGTCTTTGAATGATAAGTTGGGTTCTTCACAAAAAAAATTACACTATGACCGTCACAATCTATCATTACATATTGTTGTACCAACCCAATACCTGAACACAATCTTTGTAACCATACTGCTTCCTTACTTGCATGAGTGGCTACCATGTCTTAAACTTTTTTAGTTGAAAGTGCCACTACAGACTGTCTTTTGCTCATCCAATTGATTTCTCCTCCAAACAGGTTAAACACATACCCGCTTGTAGATCTCCTACGATCTAGATATATAGCCCAATATGCATCCAAAAATCCATGTATGTCCAACACTCTATCCAATCACAGTCTTCCTTGGTAGCACAATCCATAGCTAGCAGTGCCACACAAATACTTGAAAACCCTTTTTACTGTTGTCCAATGCTCCTTCCCCAATTTTGACATATACCTGCTCAAAACTCCCATTGCATGTGCAATGTCCGGTTTAGTATAGACCATTGCATACATCAAACTACACACTACACTCACATATGGAACACAAGACATGTCCTCCTCCTCTTCCCATGTCTTGGGACATGTTGACGGACGAAAATGACCGTCCGTCAATTGGAAGAATGAGTCCGATCCAGGGTTGTCTAAATAACCCAAGCCGTTTGGTATGACTCATTCCGACGGGTTTAATGGCTCCGTTGGCCAATCTAAAAGTCCTAAAAGAAACAAATAAAAGAAAAAGAACAAACTAACAAATAACTATTTAGTGTGTGTGTATATATATATATATCTATATAACTATTTTAAATAATATTTACACAACATATCTGTTTATCTAATTTATGTGCATGTTATACAAGTGCGAGCTTTAATCTAAACTCACGAAAATCTATGAAAATATGGCTGCTTTAACAAAAGCAGATAAAGAAAGCACATAAACTATTTTTTGTTTTTTCTTTATTTATCTAAGATTAAACAAAAGAATATACCATGAAACAGAAATACGTGAATGGTCAAAGCCAGGTCACACATAAGAGTTTCGAAAACAAACAAAAGATAAAAGAAATAAACTAACCTATTAATGGGTAATTCGACATTCATCCAATCACCTGTATAATTATAGAATGTCCAACCAACCTGTCCAAGAGATAAACTTGCAATGAACTTTGAAACTGTTTGGAATAAATGCAAAACAATATATTGACTGTTGAGTTTTAATGACAGAACGAAGAGATGCAAATAATCGTGGTGATCTTATGATTTACAAGAAATTACACTAAGATAAATCTTATTGTAAGAACTTCGCATTTGAATGTTTCAACAAAAAAAATTAAAGACAAATCTCCTAATTCGAGTTGAAAAGATGATCACCCTATGTAATATCTGAAACATCACATATGGACAATATTTATAAATGAATTATCACGAATCATAATAAAGCATGAAGACAAAAGCTATCAACACCTATTATCTTGTCAAGATAACCAAAACTTAAAATAAGACATCATACACAAAAAACTAAAGCTGTAATATGCATTTTGTTCCATTCAAGTCTGTGAATTAATTGTCCATACTTCAGCCCCAGGTCAAGATGATTTCTTTACAAAAAATATGAGTTTTTGAAAGGGTTTAGAAAGGTAACTGTCTTATCTTATAAGATAAGATACAATCATCTGTTGATTACAAAAATAGAGGGGGAATATAACCACCCTAGATCACACTAAATCTTTAAAAGCTAAAAAAAAAGTTTGTTCCTGTTTATACAAAAATGGATCATAGATATGGCTAACAAGCCCCCCAAAAATGCTTCAGATCACTTGATCACCATACCCTCCCAGATATCCTAAAAGGAAAAGATAAAATAAAGAAATTTAGATATTCATTTAACCACAATTTTCCAAATTTCGAATTAGAATAGACTGGCTACAGAATCTGTTGATTTTGTAGCTAGTCTATTTTAACAACGAAATCTAAATTAATAAAAAAAATATAACACTATTTTAAGATAAAAAGAAATCTTACCTTTAACTGTAAAATCAAGTCAAATCACATGATCTCAGAATTTATTACTGCTGTTGCAGTCTCGACATTTTTTAATATGACGTTCCTTGTAGTTTTCAAGCATTTCCTTGGTCCCTTAACAATAGACTTGAGCCTGCAATTTTCATTTATTAAGGGGTCAACTTGATCAATAAGGGCTTTGATCTATGACTGTAAAATGGGTATGTCGGTGTAATACTTGTCAATCCAGAATAGACATGTTTCACATTGTGATTGTGTGACGGTCGATTGAGAATACCCACGGTTGTGTACCGGAATGTCCCCAATGTGGCCTGTAGATTTGTCACCAAACTTAATACCTAGAAACCCTTCACTATGCTTCAGACAAGGCGACAGATTATCCATGAAATCGTAAGACTGATCGAGGTGTGTTTGGAAGGAACGAGGGTCTTCTTCAACCATAAATCTATCAATCTCAGAATCCGAGCTCTCATGGATCTCGATCGTCTTGATCAAGATCACATGAGGGTTTGATTTATTTCATATCTTCCTTGAGATCAGCCTTCGTGCCCTCTTATTTTTAAAACTTAAATCAATATCACCCTTAGATGGCTTGCCATCAGGTCTATTTGCATTTTTGGCAGAGGCATTAGGCTGTGCATCTTGTTCATGGGTCTGCTCAACAACTTTTGAGTCGGGTAAAGGCATACTATGGGTGGCCGTAACACAGGTCTGTGTAGATGAAGGGAACACTCTGGGATCGACTATGGTTTCCTCAATCACGGGTTTTTCAACCTCCACAACATATGAGTTAGCGAAACCATTTCAGGTTAGGAACGAATCCCAGTCATCGTTCTGTAACTTCAATTGATGTGCAAGCATAATTTTTATCAAACCATGGTGGAAAAGGATTGAATCCAAATATTTCTTCTTATACCTCTTAGCCATTTTATACAGGCTTCTCCATAGGTAATAAGGCATGTTTAATGGAAACCCTATGAAATTCATGAGCAAACGCGGGTGATATAGAAAGACAAAACCAAAATGTTCTTCACATGTCACAAACTATTTCAACACTGCAAGCAAACCATGCCATTAGGTTTTCAATGGGGACATTGGCATACCTTTGTCACAGCCATTGATCTTTCAAGATGTAAAGAAAAGACTCCATGGAACCTCCTCGACCTTGGCATTCTTGAACCACTTCTGCCCACTCGCAGGGAGACCTATTGCTTGACTTAAAAGGTCCTCTGTGACTTCTAGTTGAATATCCCCCACCTTGGCTCGACATCCATCAAACGAGAGGGCGAATTCCTGAGCGGTTTGAAGGTTAAATCCCTGGAATTTCTCAAGGAAAACAAGCCAGTTATGACCCTCGATATCCTCTCTTGCATCATTACATAGGAGAAAGGTCTGAGTGCCGTTGGGTTCAATCCTAACAACTGGGGCCATGGGAATTCGACAAGCAAACACCCAAACACAATGCATATGGAGGGTTTCTAAGAATAGACCAGAGGTATACTCCAGACCCGAAACTCATCAACAATCTATGGAAAATGAGCAGAAGATTCTCAATGAAAAGATAGGCGTTGTTTGAAATGAATGTGAGGGGTGTTGAAAAACCCAAGACTAAGCTTTGAAATGATGGACTCACTGTGATCAGACTGCCACCTCCCACATAGTACAGGCCCTGACCAGATGCATTAAAAGTTTAAAATGATTGCACAACAAGGTGGGTTAGGTTCTAAAGTTTAGGAGAAGGAAACTTATAAACCAAAGTCTAGTGACAAGGGAACATATGACCAAGAACCACACATAAATATAATGATGGTTAAATTAAAAGGACCTTTGTTGATTCATATAACAATCCATAAGCATGCTTGACATTCGATGAGGGAAACAAAGAGAATGAACGTCATAGCAAAGAACAAAGACTTTATTAACCAAAATGTTGAGCCATTTTCCTTTCATAAACTTTTAAATAGAGCGGTAATACAGTCATAAGTTTTAATGCTTTGTTTTCATGCTTTCAGTCATGAACGAAGCATGGAAACAAAAACACTAGGAATAACCGAAAACTTGCATTTTTTGTTTCAAAAATTGCTTATGAAGAACAAAAAAATGTACGACCCCAATTAGGCAGCTACATAGATTATTATTTGATATTTAAAAAAGTTAAAAATATGTTGGGTTGCCAACAATGGTGACTTGCTGGGAGAAGCAGTTATCTCTGTATCACTGACGAGTTCATGTTAGAAATGTTTGAATGATTTCAAATCAAAGAACAACTAAAAACTCATTTGAGCATCTTTAATAATCATGACGTGGTCCATCTTAAGATATCTTTCGTTAAAGGAATGAAATCTGGTGACATACTTCACAAATGAAAGCCACACTGTTTAAGTTAATGGCTCCAATACTGTTGACAGGGCCACTGCTACCAGTAGGCATTCATAGCTTCGACAGGGATGTCAATTAACCCACTCTGACATCTGTATCCTATCCAAGAAATTTCAAATTAGAATGAAGGATGCTTATGACCAAAATCAAGATTTACACCTGAGAAATTTCTTTAACCTGACATCGCTTCGCTGCTAGCGGGCCTGTTGAGTACCCTGATGAAGTTGTCTTGGCATCATACATGCATTTACCCGCTACCAACAGACCCGTTCAGTGTCTCGACGGGTTTACAAATACTTCCCACAACTCTTTGAGAAATTATTCACATTCTGATATAGTTTTAAAGACATTCAGCAGAGCGGGGTGATGCTGAAAATTCCAGTTTTTACACAACTTAATATTTTCCAGGCCTTTAAATTTTTCTTGCTAACCTTCATCAAGATCTGAAAATAGTTTATTAATAAAACTAATTTTCGAGGACAGGCAAGCATCATTGAGTTGCTTTCTTAAGAGCAGGGACAACGTAAAGAGTTTTTAAAGATAGTTGTGTCTACTCTCAAATGCAAATTGAAACCAAGAAATCAATTCTCAAACAAATTACCATCTTTAACTAGTTTACGTTTTTAGAAAAATACAATAATTGATGCTCTGATAGCCCTTGACAGTTATTTTGAGATGAAGCATTCTGTTCTCTTCTTTTGAACTAGACTGTAATACATGCATGTTTGACTAAAAAAGGCCAATAAAAAAAAATAAAAAATAAAAACAAACCAGAAAAGAAAATGGAAAGCGAAAGAAACCAAAACAGAAAAATATGTACAAAAGGTGTATTTGAGAGTTTTCAGGTGAAATACCTTTTGAGAGCTTGGCCATTCATCGGGAAGGTGTCTGGCTGTCCCTCTAAATTCTACAGGTGAAAAGAACTGGGACCTAGTTTTTCAGTGATTAAGAATGGTCCCAACCACAGGTTTTGGAACTTAGTATGCTCGCCTTTCCCCTCATGAGGCTTGTCCCATTTGAGGACAAGATGACCTACCTCAAAATCCCTGTTTGAGGCAGAATTCGAATCGAACCAGCTTTTGACAATAAGTTGATGTTGATCCAGTTTTTGTTTTGCTTGAGTCCTTACCTCTTCTAACTTTAGCAAAGCATTAATATGACTTTCCAAAGGAGGGCAGTCTTCTTCCTGAACCTTCTGCGATAACTGCAAAGATGGAAGGAGAACATGCGGTGGAAGAATTGCTTCGCTACCATAAACGAGGAAAAAGGGGGAATTACCAACAACAATTTTCAGAGTTACCCTATCATCCCAGATTGCATTTAATAGTGCATTATGCCAGTTTTTGTGGTTTTCGGAGACCGTCCTCTTGATGATCTTGATCAGGTTTTTGTTTGTCGATTCCGCCAAACCATTTCCTTGGGGGTAATAGCTAGAAGAATACTTTAGTTTTATCCATTTTTCTAAAGCAAAAGCACTCATGTCAAGAGACGAAAAATAGGAAGCATTATCGAATACTAAACATTCAGGAATACTAAAACGAGTGATAATGTTTGAATTAAGGAAAGATATTACCTGGCTGGTGTTTACCACTTTTAATGGTGCAACCTCGGACCATTTGGTGAAATAGTCTGTCGCTGTGATGATGTATTTATGTTGCTGTGAGGAGGTGGGGTTAATTGGGCCAATGATGTCAAGACCCCATTGCTGAAAAGGGAAATCCACCGAAACAGGTTGTAGCGGGAATGCTGTCTTCTGTACTAATCCAGAAGCCTTTTGACAGATTACACATTTGTGGCATAATGCATGGGCATATTTGAAAATGGTGGGCCAGTAATACCCCGTACTTAATACTTTGTGGGAAGTAGTGTCTCCACCAAAATGCCCACCAGCTTCCCCTGCATATAATTCTGATAAGACTTTATCTGCTTCATCTTTTGCTAGACAACGCATAAGGATTCCATCAAAATTTTGGCGAAACAATATACCATTCACTAGTTGGAAAGGTGCAGATTTTAATCTCAAGGATCTCCTCTTTTTTGGATCAAGGTGGGGGGGAGCTGATCCGTGTGTTAGATAAAACTTAATGTCATCATACCAAGGACTTGTAGGATTTTGAACACAACATATTTGATTTTGATTATGTTGATCTTTAATTAACATACCAGTTTGATTCTGCTGTTCTATAATTGAATCAACAACTAGTTTACATAGACCTTGGCCTCTAACAATCTGTGCTGGAGTGATCTTGAGGTCATATTATTGTAAGGATGTGACCTAGTTTTCCTGTTTCTCACCCAGTTCTTTCTGTACTAACAAATTTCTGACAGTGGGGTAAGAAACAATGACTTTCGTTCTATATTTCAGTAGATAAGATTGAAAATGTTTTACTGCTTTAAAAATAGCGTAATCTTGCTGATCTACAACGGGATAATTAAGCTCTTCTCCCTTAAATTCTGAGCTCATAAAGGAAATAGGAACTTTGTTTTTTTCAACATTCTTTTGAGTTAGCACAACGGCATAAGATCGATTGGAGGCAAACGTGTAAAAAGTGAAATCTCTCAAAAAGTCAGGGCTCATTAGGGATGGAGCCTCCACTATGGATTTTTTTATTGAGTCAAAAACTTGACTTTCTTGAGGTCCCCTAGTATTGCACATCCTTTTTTATTAATTTTTGTAATGGCCTGACAATTTCCGAAAAACTCAGGATGAACCTTCTAACAAAATTTATCTGACCTAAAAAGGATTGCATAGATTTTTTGGAAGATGGGGGAGGAAGTTTTGAAATGACTTGAGTCCTCTCAGGGTTAGTAATCATCTCTTCATTGGATACTATGAACCCGAACAACTTGCCTTGTTCCACTGCAAAGACAGATTTTTTAGGATTTAGAGAGATGCTGTACTTACGACATCGTTGTAGAATAGATCTCAGATGAGCTAAATGATCTCCCTTATTCTTTGAGAAGACACTGACATCATCTAGATAGACTACTACAGATTGATTGATTAGACCACAAAAAGCGATATCCATCGCTCTCTGGAAAGTGGCACCAGCATTTATAAGCCTAAAGGGCATCTTTCTATAAGCATAGGTACCCCATGGAGTACGAAAAGTGGTTTTCAGCTGGTCTAGAGGAGACACGAGGACCTGGTTATACCCTGAAAAACTGTCTAGTAGTGACAATCTTTCAGAACCGGATACCCGTTGGAGAATTTGTTCCATTAGAGGAACAAGGTAGTTGTCTTTATCAGATGCTCGATTTAAATTTTGAAAATCGACACATAGTCGGATTTTGCCACTTTTCTTCCTCACAGGGACAAGGTTAGAGACCCACTGTGTGTGTCTCACTGGGAAGATTATCTTTGCATTCAATAGTTTGTTTAGTTCCTTCTTGACCGTTGGTTCAAGTTTTGGGTGCATCTTTCTTAACTTCTGTTGAAAAGGTTGAGTCTGGGGTTTCATGGGAATGATGTGTTGTATAATGTTAGGATCAAATGTTTTTAGATCATTATATGTCCAAGCAAAGACGTCCTTAAATTCCTTAAACAACTTAATAAAGGCTGACTTCTCTTGCTCAGAACATCCCGTTCCCAAATTGATGCATTGTGGATTATCTTTTTCATGGGTCAAGGAAGAACTGTTTGTTTTACAATTTACTGATTTTCTAAATTTATCATGCAAATCATAAAACTTTTCTAATCTTACCACATATTTTGGGATAGAATTTACCAGATTTGATGTTGATTCCAGAGATCTTGGGTCTGATATTACCATAAAATTGTGGAGGTTTTCGTCGTGGGTGCCTTCATCGATAACCGTACCTTGGAAAGTATCTTCCATGTGAAGGAAACTGATGATCTGTTGATCATCATCGAACACTCTCCAATTAGTGATGTTGTCCAGGACGGATGGTCTGCACAACAACTCAATGGAAAATGTGTTTGGAGAAAGGCCTTCTGCGAGAAAAAGTTTAAAAGCAACATTAGCCAACAAGTCAGCCTAAGAATTATTTAATCTTGGAATGGAATTAATGTTAAATGCAAAAAATTTGTGCATTAGATTCCATACCTTAGCTTGATAACTTTTTAGGTGTGGAGATAGGCAATGAATGGAATTTTTTACCTGTTTGACCACAATTTCTGAATCGCTGAATACCATTAAATTCTGCATTTTCAAGTCTAGTGCCTTTCTGAGACCTTGCAAAAGCGCCTCATATTCAGTCGTATTGTTTGTGCATTCAAATTCTAATCGATAAGTGATCAAAGTTTTGTTACCTACTGGGTCAATGAGCACACATCCTGCACCGGCTCCTTCTTTAGATTTGGATCCATCGAAGTAGAGAGATTAGATGTGATTCTCATTAGCTGTATGTGGCACCTCAGGGAGAACTATTGACTGTGTGCATGTCATGAGTTTCAACTGCTGTTCTGGGTTAGAAATGGTTGAAGTTTAAGCCATGAAGTTACTGAAAAAGGTGTTCATTTCCTGCATTTTGGGTGAATTAGTGGAAGCAGTAAATGGTTCATTAACACCATTTAAATCAATTACCGTAAGCTTGAGGTAACACTCACGATTGATCTTGATTCTGTTAGGCTTTCCATTTTTCGGCAGCCATAAATGAGACCAGTCTGTCGCAAAGTAACCATGCAGCTGATCGGACCAATCCCTACTTGAAAATAAGCCATATACTTCAGGGATGTCAACAACAATTATATTAATAATCTGGTGGACTTTAGGATTAGATGATAATTTGATAAGGACATTTTTTAATTCACCTATTACCTTAACACTAGTCCGATCAAGATAAATAATTTTCAGACTGGAAGGTTGAACTTCAGCATTGATTTTTTGGCATACAGACCAAGGCATTACATTTGACGATGCGCTAGAATCTACCATACAATTATGTACATTCCTATTGAAAATTTTAAAGGTTAACAAAAAAGGTGGGACATTTCTACGAGTATTAACAACAGAACTTTGCTGATTTTTAGTCGCAGTCCTTGTGATTATTTTATCTACATTTGTTAGGCTTTTTACAACAAGGTCTCTTTTATCAGAGGGTTCTAGTGTCATTTTAATAGGGACCTTTTGAGGTGTTTTAGGGCTGGTTTTTGCAAATTTGTTGCTGTTCAGATTGCTGTTTTTGCTGTTTTCTGCAATGTTCTGAAGCATCTTTTGCAGAAGAAAAGGAAATTTCAACAATTCATATACATAAATATTAGCTCTAAGTTTCTTAAGGTCTTCAATCAAATCATATTCCAAACTTGGAGTTACCGAATTCTGTTTAGTTTCAGTTTGTTTAGACTATTTTTGGGGCGCATTAGTTCCAGTTTCAGAAGAGGATTTATTCTGTGTTCTGCTTCTGGTGTTGTAAGGATGCACCATTTCAAAATTGGATTGAAAGACACTATCCGAAAAATGCCCGAAGATGTTGGGAGAGGATTCGTCCTCTTCCATTTTTTCTTGTTCAACCACGTCTTCAGGAATCTCGGGGGGAACTAAGTTATCGTGTGCTTCCAGAATTGTCTGGATAACATACTATAGGCTTTCTAGATTAAGGCCTTCAGAATTTAAGTTGGGTCGGTTTGTGGAAAAATGATTTCTAAAAGGGGGTTTGTAACACCCTTTGCTTGAAGAAGCTTCTTCAGTTGATCTCCTTAAATCTACGACTTAATTTGACAATTTCTGAACGACCTTATGAAAACTTTCCAGATTTGAACTCTCTGATTGAGTTTTGGTTTGGGGAGGTCTAGGAAGAATTTCTATTTTCTTCTTG
>JASDQU010750481.1:22061-35872 GCA_032191745.1 Picea mariana
TTGCTGGATAATAATAAAGGAAGGACCTGGCAATTTCTCTGGTGGACATAGCCCACACTGGGTGAACCACGTAAATCTGTGTCTCTCTTGTATTGTGTGTCTGCTGTGTTTTGTTTCTGCATTTGTTTTATTTTATTGCTCCGCAGTCCTATTTTTCTAACAAAGTCAAAGGTTGATAGTCGAGTCAAAACAAGAACAAAATTTGACTACCTAGTCGATGGACTGAAATATGGAACATGAGCACCAGTGTCAAGGGGTTCATCTTGTATAAATCTAGAGGATCAATTCAACAACTTAATCCCTGAAGACTTCTCATTGAAATGTACATTTATTATAATAAATTTATTTTTTTTGATAGGATCAAATATTCAATAGGATTTCAATTCTTCATGATAGCCCATCATGATGCAATCATGAATTTGATCATCCAACGTATTTATGTAATCATTAGGCATGTGATCCCAAAAAACACATCCAATTATACTGAGGTGGCTGATTGAAGGATTCTTCCCATACCATTGTTCAACTCGAGTCATGGAAGGAAAAAATTTAGTCTATATGTGATTGAGCAGATAATTTGCATAGTACACGAATTCATCGAAGAAGCGAAGAGGAATATCTTTAGCCTACAAAATACATCTAGATATTTGGACTAACATCTTATTTTTGTGTTCTGCAACACCATTCTACTGAGGAGTGTGAGGAACCGACTACTTCTATTGAATACCATATCGAAGAAGGTATTCTCAAATGGTATATTTACAAACTCCCCACCATTTTATGATCCCAAGCATTTTATGGGTTGGACACATTAATTTTCAGTGAAGGCCCAAAAATCCTTGAACTTCTCAAATAAAAGGTTCTTATTCTTCAGCAAAAATACCCATATGAAGTGAGAGAAATCATCAATCAAAGTTAAATTATACCTTTCACCTTATAGTGAAGGTAAATTGATGGAACACACATCTTCTTGAACCAATTGCAATAGGTTTTGTGATCACCATGATTTACCATATTCTAATGGTGCCTGATGATTTCCCAACTACATAACATTTATAGACTTCTTCAAGGAGAAACACCTTGGAAAAAACAACAACCATATTTTGAGTTGTCGGTTCTTGTAGACTTTGTAAGTTCAAGTGTTTGAATCTTGCATGCCAATTTCAACTTCTTTCATTAGTGTGAGAAACAAGTGCAGTTAGTTCGATGTTAGGTCGAGTCATTTCATGGAACTTATACAAATTGTCCATTGGGTTGAGGAGACCACCAGTGACAATCAACTTTCCTTTCTTCAAATCATGGGCATAGAACCAATCTGGCCAAAATTCCATAGGACATACATGTCCATGTTAGTTGAACAACAAACAACATATTGACACTGAGATTTGGTACATGATATACGTTAACAATATTCTCATGTTGACAAGCAACATCACCCTAACTAGAAACATCTAGAGACAAATAATTAGAAACATAGATCTTAATATTCTTATCTCCACCCAACCATGTGAATAAGGGAGAATCCTTAGCCATGTGATGAGTGCACCCATAGTCGACTACCCATTCATTCTACGTAAACTAGACAACAAGATCTGAGAAGTCTCTACTTGGAAGGTGAAATTATGAACATATAGACATACAATGGACATGTCTCCTTCCATTGTGTTTAATATTATTCACTAAATAATATCACTTACTAAAGAAGGTTTAATCCACATGTTTTTTCTTTCCATAGTACTGACATGTCTTGTTCTTTCGAATTTTTTGTGGTGCATCTTCCTGTCGCTGATGTTTCTGGTGATTGTATGCAAGGTTTTGTGTAGAGGCATCAAACTATACTCTACCCATGGGACCCATATTCCCTTTCCCTTGAGCAAGTGGGACTGGTGTTTACAACCGATATTGACTTCTCCAAGAAATATATGTGGATCAGTAACTAAAATACCACATAAATATTTAAAGTTGTAATCCTTACCATTTTCCTTACATGCTTTCCAATTGGTGTGTAAATTTGACACAAACATGTCAAATCATGTTATCAAGTTCATTAGGACTATCTTGATGATTTTTCCATCCTTATTTTGATAGTTCTTTCTTGATTCTCCTAATTTTAATTGGATCTATTTCACATGCGCCAAATAGTCCTCCATTCTCTCAAAGGAACAAGGATTAACATATATCAAATCTTTCTCCAACTACATGATGTGGCTCTCCTCGACTCGGTAGAACAATGACTTCAATTTCTCCTCTAATTAATGAGCATATTCGATTTCACTGAGGTGAAAACAAATCTCCTGTGATATGGAGGTCATAAGGACACCTATAACTTCATCCTTCTTATCATCAACAACCAACTTTGCTTGGTCATTTTTTGGATCTAGAATTGCAACCTTCATATATTTCCATAGTCCTTTTCTCTTTAGTATGGTTTCCACATCTGATTCCCATACTGTATAATTTTATCTGTTCCGTAAAAGAAAAAGATAAATCTTTAAGGCCATCTTTGATATTTAGATAGACTAGTCTGTTTCAATAAGTTCTAGTTGGTAAACCAATGACCTAGAGTCAATCACAAAACATATCCAACTCATCAAGGTTTGTATATAATATGTTGATGTTTAAAACCATCGAATCTGACACCATGTTGGGGTATGGGGTGGAACAGAAAATGAAATGGGGAAAAAATTACTTCAGATAATCAAAGAGGGAAAAATGGTTTTGAAAATAAAAGGTGGTGTGTAAAGAAACTATTACATCACTTAAGCAAAGCACATTGTGATTAGAACATCATAGTACATGTGTTGTACATATTGAGATGCATGATATGTTGCCCAATATCCATGATAAAAGTGACTCAAGGGGTCTTCTATTTATAGTATCAATATCTAACCCACTTATATAGAATGTGAAAGATCTTTTCCACTTGTAACTTTCGACAGTTAGAGTTGACTCCACCAAATCCACTTTGTAGATTCGACTTGATAAGAATTCTCAACCTGACCGCTTATGCATCCATCATGTAGTTGATTGTTGAGATGGTTGATCCATCACCTGAGTGTCTTCGACTACTAGTCGATTGTTCAACTGAAAGGAATGTCGACTACTCAGTCAATTGGTGTAGTGTGTTGGTAGATCTCTCAATTGATTGTATCCATATTTAGGTTGACCTCTCAACCAAATGACCCCAAAAGATGTGTGATGAACCATCAATAATTGATGTTTCAATAATAAATACTATTAGGGAATGTTTCCATCCAAAAGGTAATAATAAGAACCCATAATGTCCATATTGGGTTCTAAAGGATGTATTTGGTATGCCAACTTCATCCACTCTAATTTGGTGATAGTATGATATTTAATCCAACTTAGAGAATACCTTTTCTCCCTTGATTTGATCAAACATGTCCTGAATCCTATGTAAAGGGTACTTGTTCATAATGGTTATGTTATTCAAAATTATTTAATCAATGCACATTTTGAATGTTCCATCTTTCTTCTTGACAAACAACTTGGGTGATCCCTATGGTGAAGCAGTCAAGTATATGAATCCTTTATTCAACAACTCTTGAAATTTAATCTTGGGTTAGATTCATTCGTACTTTTCTTAGTCTAATTATTGTTAGTGTGGTTATATGTTGAAGGCATATTTTGAGATAAAGATAACACTATATGAGTAAATTGTGGAGATATTTTTGAGTGATTATAGGAGATACTCATTTCATGTGATAGTTCTTTCACATGTATCAATTTATGTCTTGGTAATGAGAATGATTGAGTTGGTGTGTAATATTATTGAATTTATATCTTTCTCCATTATGTTGGTTTAGTAATTTTTTCATTTGGTATTAGAACAAGATTGTGGAAGTTGTTGTTGTCCAAATAATCCTGCATATAGTTGGAAAAGGAAAAAAGTTGACTCCACATTGATTCCTATGCATGGTTCATCCACTACTCAATTTCCAATTTTAATTATTTGTGAAATAGATTTTTTTACATTTTTGTACTCGTTGGGATTCCATTAATGCTATTTGATTGTGAGCATGGTCATGTTGGTAACTCTACAAATCTCCAACATGCTAATCAAAACCCTTGGTTTATACTAATTTTGAAAACCATGTAAAGATAAGAAATTCAAGGTGTGGAGTGATGTGGCATGACGTGCATAATACATTTATCAAAGGGTGTTAATGAGAGAGTTCATACATACATGGTTCATTTGGTGGAAGATTTTCTCTCTCAATTTCCAAGTCAAAATCTATGGCCACTCTCATAACTTTGGGGAGAGTTGTGATGTGTGTGGCGGGATGATAGAGAATGGAAATATGGTCCATCCACAATCTCATATTTAGTAAAATGTAACAAACAAATCATCATATTTAGTGAAATGTAACAAACAAATCATTTGTATGGATGATACGTAAATAATATTATTGTATGGATGATATGAGAGAGAGGAACATAGGGAGAGTATGAAAGTTGTAAGGTATGTAAGAAATGTACTATTTTGTAAGATGGTGATATAGAGAAGCATCGAGCAACTCGATCTTGAGGGTTAGATCATAGGTTGAGGGGCATGGTGTGATCTAGTCAACCTCACAAGGATTGGGAAGGCTATTGAGATTATATGATCCAAGACTATAACACGTGCAGCATGATAATTTACTAAGACATAATAAATAGCTTGAGAGCCAAGTCTTTGTGGCCATATCCCAGGAGGGGGTGAACAATGGTAGCACTTGTGTTATGTGATTGAATGTATGCATCTTTGTTGTTGTTAAGTATTGAATGTTAGATGAATGAATGAAGGAACTAGTTAGATCCAATGCTTTACCTGCATAAATAAGAATGATTTTTTCAATCAGAGGATAGAATAAATAAATAAATTTCACAAGATACAACCACATATCTCCACTCATTCCCACTTTGCAAGAACTTGAGTATTGTGGCCACCCATAGAACTATCTCGGGTGAGACTACGCAGTACACCCTGTGTGTTGCATTTCCTTCTGGTTTACCAGGGGGGTCGATAGTCTTAGAGGTATTTTGTTGGAACCTTGTTAATTATGAACTTGGGTCAATCTATGAAAGTAAGGTAGGATCCGAGTAGATAATTGATAAAGTAGAATAAAAAAAAACCAACAAATGGTTTTGTTTCCAGTTGGTTGGAACATGATGGGATTGAGTGAACACGATCTATTGAAGATGCGCTAAAATAAGGCCAGATATGAATACATGACATTAAGAGAATGAGAATATGAAAGGGGATGTTGAGGCCATGGAACCCATTGAATACAAGGATAGAGAGATGGTTGAAAATGAAGGAGATGGAGTTTGTACAAAAAGATAACAGAAACCCGAAGTTGACACCGCACAAATATTTGGACAAGTACGTACTTGAATGAAGTATTTTTTTGTGATTTAATGCATGTGTTGCAGGAGTGGATATAAAGATTGAAAGAAAACCACCCTACCAATCAGATTAGACAGATAGAGTGGAATATTGTAGACATCACGTAGTTACAACAAGTTAACAACAAATTTACTCGTGCAATAGATTTCTGGTTAGACAACATTATTGCAGGATTTATTACATAATTTTCAATAGATACGATGAAGTCTTACAACGTGGCAGAGAAATATTTCTTGAAGGGGCCACGAGCTAGTTATATCATATCACTATATACTTCCATTAAGATATTACTATATAACAAAGGTGTAATGACAATGGCTTCTGACAACTTAACTTCTTTGTGTGCATGGGGGAAGCACTGACAAGAGAAGGAGAAAGGGATGGAGAAAGGGATAAAGGAAAGAAGGAGGAGCCCTTGGACCCAATCATGATGGAAGAATACTATATCAAGAAGATCATGGAAACAACTAGAATAGTGTGCAATGTAGTACCCTACCAATATAATATTAACACCAAGAAGAGAGCCATAGCCCCGAGGGAGGGCCTAGAAAGTGATGAAGAAGAGGCAGAGGATCTCCGATATGTGGAGAAGATTGAGGAAATCCTGTAGGAAACATATGAGAGGAAGACGAGAGGTCCAAGAGTGGGAATAGAAGGAATTACTCCTATCGATATCAATGTCAATGTGGAACCCATAAACCCATGTGCAACTAATACACCAATAAGAACACCACCATTTAGACAACTGAATTTTGGTAGTGTTATCACTCTGTAAATTCCCAGAGGTTGTTATGAGGTAAGAAGAAGCTTATCAGAGGTAACATTAACCAACCTCTTAGAAACTGGAAGCTAGCCCTACCAATTTCATAGAGGGATCTCTCTGTGAGTTCTAGATTTGTTTGAGTTTTAAAAGATTTTAGGCTAGTTAGAAAGAATATAATCGAGTTGTTTGTATTGCTTTTGAATGAAGTGGATGAATATCGATTATGCTTCCATTGGGCTATGGGGTCTTTTTTAAAAGATAGAAGTTAAAGACAACATTACAAGATTCGTTTCACAGGGCGAGATAGTGCTAATGCTGGATTCTTTAGAAATTAAAAAGGTGTATTGCTGAAAAGGTGAGATATCAGTTAAAACAAAAAGCATTTAAGAATTTTTTTGTTATAACATCAGAGGAAAAAAATTTAAATATGTAAAATATTAAGAACAAAGTACACAATGGTAAATTCTACAACTTCAACTTATTTTAAAGATTAGATTTCAGAGAGACAATATGATAACTGAGAAAGAAAAAACTTGTACGCAAGCAGAGGGAACTTCACCAACAATTGACACACAGGAATCCTATGAAACTTCTCTTTGTATTACTGGAACAACTTCTTGATAAAAATTACAAGAAGAAATTGGGCATAAATATCAACAACCCTTCCTACTTCTAAGTGAGAAATATTTATAATAAAAGTTACAACGACCCTGTCATTAATGATCAGGACATGAAAGAGTCCGAGTCTAACTAACTAATCTAACAACATGGAGAAATGTAGTAACTAATTATGATGTGTTGAATCTCTCATGATTGTTTTGGGGAAGACTGTTGTTGATTCATTCGGATGACTTCAATTGTGCTAGACACTAAGATGGATGATGAGATGAATGAGGCTCTGACTTTACTCAATGAAATCTCACAACTCATCCCATCTGTGTGTGCTTGGGACAGTAATTTTCAATAATCGGCAGTAAAATTCATTCATATTGGTGTATTTATAAAAAGTCGTATTGATGATGAAGACATACTTGATCTCGTGTTGAATGTTGAGGTCATGCTGTAGAGTCTCCAAGAATTCTTTGCCCATGATGCTGCCCTGTATCCCTAAAAACTTGAAATTTTCTTTGGCCATGGTGGCGATCATTTTCTTGTAATCAGACAGAGTCATTAGTTTATCATTTAGGACATGTAGATCAGGAAGACCCTTTTTCTGTAAGGCTTTAATCTTGCTAAAAAATCTTTGAACTCCAATGTCCATGTTCTGATCCTTTTCCTCCAACTGTAAAATCAATCCCCTTTTAGTCAATACTCTTTTTACCTCGAGGATAGTCTCTTTTCTATCTTCGAATTTCAATTCTTCTAGCTCTTCTTTGGTTTTGGAGTTCAGACACTTGATGATCTCGTTGGACGCTGAGGGCATCTCACCCAGCTATGTTCTTATCCTGTCAATGGCTTGCCTATTATTTAACACCAGATCATGTTGCTTGAACATGATTTGCATCATGGGCCAAATTTCGTTTATCGATTTTGCAATATCCGTCCATATGTTTTCCTTAGCCTCTGCTAATGTCTTGCCTGCCACTGTTTGTTTCTGGAGCTGTTGTATTTCATGCTTGAGTTTGTCTGACACCTGTCTCTCAACATTGTATCTTGTTTGGAAATAAGACTTGAGTTCCTATAGATTTTCAATCTCCATTTTCAACTTATTGATCTCTATTCCTTGCAGAGTCATTTCCTCCATGGATTTTGATAACTCTATAGTTTTTTCCAGTGCTGTCAATGGGGCTGCTAATGGAATTTATACTATAGTGGTTGTTGGAACTACTGCTATACTTACTTATGCAATGGGAATTGCACTCAATGGAATGACTTCCATTGGTGTCATTTGTTCCTTTTCTTTCAATAATTTTTCCAACTCTATCTTCATTTCTCTGAGCTGTGTGTTCTGCTGCATGATAAGCTTCAACAATTCTTCTTTCTCGTTTTTTTCCTCAACTACATATTTCGCTTGTGAATCCTCTATTGGTGGAAATTTCAATTGTTTCCTTAAAGATGCAATGTTAGCGTTCTTTTTCTTCAACATTTCCTCTACTTCTTTAACATTCGAGGGATCATACCCAATCTTGAGCACCAACTCCTCTAAGGATTTTATTCTATTATCCTTTGCAAAAGAGGATATATTCTCCAACTTCAATTGGGTCTGAACATTGATTAAAGACACCTGTAACTTTGATGTTGTAGCAAAAGCATGTGCTAATGTGGAGAAAACCAGTTTTCCTGTCTTTCTGTGCAAGTCCATCTGATCAGCTGGATGTACTTGTTTGGTGTCAAAAACAATAGTTGACTTCTTGTAATCAATGATTTTATTGGGTTGAGGCACCTGTGCTTGCAGAAATGCAAGATTCATTCTTCCTTTCTCTGTGTCAAATCCTGACAATAGTCTGTGTTGTGCTGTGGAAGTTTTCTTCCAAAACTGAGAGTAGGTGCTATTGGTCAGTGTCTGGTTCTTCTTTTTAATCATTTTATACTTTTCAAAAAAAATTACGGGTACAGACCCTTGTGAAGTTTGGGTAGTCACAGTTATTTCTGTCTTCTTCTTCGAAGAAGAAGTTGACACCACTTGTTGTCTTCTCTCAATCACTATGGCATAGTAGGGCTCTTCCTCACCAGACATGTGAGTAGCATGAGTGGTTTTGGGTTTCTTGTTTTATACCTAGAATTATTCTGCTGATACCTCAGTGATTGAAGGTGAATCATCCTTTCTTTGTCTTTTTTCCTTAGGTGCCCTTGGAGTGGTAGTTAGTGAAATAGATACTGAAAGAGATTCATGTGTTTTTGTATCTACCAAAGTATTTACTTCCCATTCTGTCTGGTTCACATATTTTTTGATTTATGGCTTGAGGGTGTGGGCATAGGGTGAACTTTTGTTCTTGGATCTCATCTCTACAATGATCCCACTGGGGTCATATCTCCAAATAAAACTAGTGTTGAATTTCATTTACTTCAATAATTTATCTTCCTCTTCCCCAGTAGCTCGACTGTTGCAGATAAATGGGCCTATTGTCCTTTGATTCTCATCTATTGTTTTTTCTCTAGAGACACAAAATGGATGTCATCTGAGTTTATCATCTGACGAATATATTTCAGTGTGAATATTCGAACATGCACATACTTAGGAAATTTGTATGGAGTTAGTTCACACCCATACACTCTGATTTCTGTGTGAATCTGGTATAGAAACCAATCTCCAGTCTTTGCCAGATATGAAAGGTGAATAACTCTTTGAATTTCTTCATTTATTCTCGGATCATATCTTCCACTAAGCATACCTACAACTGGATGATAAAATAATTCAATGAATTGTTTAAAAGTGAACTCAGTGGAGTTTCTCCTGAGCAACGACATCCATAATGTGATTGCTTGAGGTTTTCCTTCCTTGTCCATATTCTGCATTGAGAAAGAGAACCTATCCACCTGAAAAAATACGAACACGTAAGGCAATATGGATGAGTACTAGAACATTCCCTCTATGGTGAACTGTGAAAACTGCACATGAATGTTCTCCGACAGGAAAGCGTTGTAGTCGAACTGAGTGGTGGATTTTTCCTCGGTAGAGAAAATGGACAGAAAACCCAATATAGGCTCATCCACCCATGCATCTGAAAAATAACCAAGCAGATAAAAGAGTGATGAAATGATTTGGTTTCCCTTTTCTGAGAATAGGGAGGAAGGATAGGGGGGATTAGATTTGGGGAACTGAGCATCCCGTGGGAGGAAAAATTCAAATATCTGGGCTCTTTGAGGAAAGGATAATTTATGGTATAATATTTTGAGATTGAAAGAGGAGGCATATTCATTTCTAGGTATCTGCATCATCTAATCAATGGCCTCTAGTGTGATGACGAACAAAGCTTCTCTTGATGAAAAGATTATGGCTCTATGGTCGAGAAGGTAATGAGCCTGGAATTTGAGGAAAAATTCAGGGAAATGATGGACCTAGGGGAAAAGATATAAAGGAAGATTGGACTCCCAGAGCTCGATTTCATCACTCTGATCTAAGAAAGTGTCTTTGAGTCATGACTGAAAATCTGCGAGGTTAACTTTGCACCTTGTGTCTAATATCAGATGATTTTTGCTGGCCAATGAGATCTTGTCGAGGTCGAGAAGAGGTGGGAGGAAAGGATTTTCCTCGGCTTCTACCTTCTTGGATTTTGGTTCCATTGCTATGAAGAGTACCTAAAATTCAAACAAAATGTTAGTGGTAATGGCTGTGGTTGGATGAGGTGTTGCTGAGGCGGAGGAAAATTAATCTCTTGATACGCAGGGAATGTGAATGGAATGGGAGATGACTGAAACGGGGTTGAATTTGAGTGGACGAGTATCCATTTAGGAGAACAAGGATAGGTCATATGGACAACGGGTATGTGGCTAGTCATAAATGGCCAACAGGTCATTTAGAGCATGAGAGTGCAGGATGAAGGACATCTAAAGTGTACCTCTGGTCAACATGTGCACTGGTGATTGGAAGGTGAACGAGAAAGATATGACCTGTAATAGTTAGATGGATGGGACATGCTGACGGGGTCATGACGTGGAACTTGCAAAGGGTGGTGGTGAATTGTAACACTAATAGGCGGCAAATGTTTGGAGAGTGGGAGTTTGGACACAATGAGGTGNGATTTGTTTCATTCTGGAACCCCCCCCCCCCCCCTTCAGTTAAAGGCAGAACAGTTGGGGGGGGGTCTAAGATTCCTTGTAGACCATTGATCTAGGTGAATCCAGATCAACTGTTGATATGGGTGCATTGTTTAACATTATGTCTGACCCCTCACCCTCCGTTAAAAGCAGAATGGTCAAGGGGGTTCGGAATCTTCTGTGGACCGTCCGATTGCACGCTGGTGGGATGGCTGTAGATCTGAGTGAACATATTAAACATATTTTCGGACCGCCCCCCTGACCATTAAAGGTTGAATGATCAGGGGGGGGGTCTGAAATCTTTTAAAAGCTGTAGATCTGGGCGCTCACAGCTCAGTCGTAGATTTAGGCCCAATCTTTAATTTTCCAGGGCACGATTTAACAAATGGCACAAGACTTAGGCTTAATGAATTTTTATGGGTTTTTCGCACTACTTCTTCTGCTCTTTATGACCATGGGGTTAGAAAAACACTTCATCATCCAAAATCTTGCTTTTTTCATCAATCATCATACATATTTATTGAAAATAAGTTGTTTAACCTATGTCCTAACCTACATCATTTGCACCTTTAGCCCATCTTAGAATGTTGGACTAAGAAAATACTCTACCTAGGGGCTATTTTACCAAGATTAGGTTGTTTGGTCAAATTTATTCACTAACTAAGCTATCATCTTGACTAAGATTAGACAGTTTAGTCAAGATTATTCACTAAGACTATCAACATCAATTTAAAAGGACTTGGCCATGCTTAGACTATATGGATCAAACCATTGTTATTGCATGGGGATTTATTTAATTTCTTTCATGCCCTATTTTATTATTTTTCTTTTTGGCATGTAGTAATCTCTGCAAATCAAAAACACTGAAGGGAACAAAAATACAATCAATAGTTGATCCTATAAATTATAGGGTTATAACAGGGAGAAGGAAGACAATAGGAATTACATCTACACATGGAAAAAAAACTGGGGGAGCCAGTTCAAGAGGCATTATTCAAGTATCTACACCACGGGGAGGTAGTAGTTCAACATTCAGGATGGAAGGATATGGTTCGACCATCAAGTTAACAGAATTCAAAGGAGAGGCATCAGAGGATGCTGATAAGAACTTGTTTATATGTGAAAATATCTGGGAAGAAAAACAGAGCATAGACGATGACACTAAACTTGCCCACTTAGATATAACGCTAAGATATTGCGCACTATATTGGTACATGATCTTAGCTACAAACCGTCCTCTAGGGACAACCAGAATGATTGGAGATATCAAAAATCTATTGATAAATGGATTCCAGAAGCCTAGCTCAGAGGATAAATACATGAATGAGATTATGTATATTAGATAGAAACCAAGAGAATCTCTGTGGGAGATTGACCAAAGATTCAAATGATTGAAGGGAAAAATAAAATATCTCATGACTAATATGTAGCATAGGCATATGTTTCTCAATTCACTACTCCCACACTTGAAATACCCTTTATGACAATAGAAGTTTCAGACTCAGGTAGAGGCTCTGTAGGCATCCCTACAACTACAAGAGAACTAATATAAGAAGAGAGATCCATCCATAGAGAAGTTGAAGGAGGATCTAAAGAACTTAACATTTTATCTAAACGAGAACAAGGGTAAGGATAAACAAGAATTCATTTGGTGTACCACATGTAGGAAAAACAGGACACCATAAGAATGAAAGTCCAACATTCACACAGTAGATGGAAGCATGAATTCCAAACCCATTGCCAACAAGAGGAATATGGTGTGAGACCTGTAAGAAATAGGGGCATGATCCATATCACTATCCAATGATGCATAAATACCAAAAAGTACCTAAGAGTTCATATTGCAAATTTTGCAAGTCAATAGGCCATGATGACAAAGATTGTAGGACCATGGACCTGATGAGGGAAAGAACATCAAATGCTTACAGGGTGCAGGAAGAAATGATCGAACAATTTGTATCATAGTTTAACCAAGTACCAGTCTTATATAAAATTGCACAACAAAAATATAACATTGTGCAGCCGTAGTATAATACTGCGCAACCACACTATAATCTTGCGTAGTATAATCAGGTGCCCCAGTACAATGAACCGCGAGGAAATAGAGCTAGATACAGAGGTGGAGGAAGAGGAAGAGGAAGAGGACCAATGTTATGCCAAAACTGTCAACAAATAGTACACTATGCAAGAGAATGTTCACTTCCACGTGCAACATGTATGTGTTGTTGTGCATTATATAATGACAGAAAAGATTGTCCTACACTATTGGGGAAGATCTAGGAAAAGAGAAATCAGAACAATTAGAATGTTCAGTGGATTTCGATGGAAGCAAGGGATGAAAAAAGAAATATCAACATAGTTACGCATGGGGGATGTAAGACAAGAAACAACGTAGTAAGACAAGATCCAACACAACACCAATGGGTGCAGAAGAATGTTCAACCGCAGAAGCAGTTTGATGCGTAGAAAGAAAAAGGAGATATTCAAGCATGACATATAATGTTAGGAACCAAATATCAATATAGCATAGAAAAACCTCAGAATAAGTACTCAACACCTTGAAAAAGAGATAATTTTAGATAATAAGCCTCTTCAAGGGGGAAACCTCATTTTACTCCACATAAATGTTCAAGTACAAGGTGATTCCAAATGAAAATGTCTCCTTGGTATATATAGGAGACTAGGAGGTATAATTACAACTAATGGAATAAAGCTGACATAAATAAAATAACATTACTAATGTAATATGCCCCAACTAAGGGGTGATGAGACAATATTAGGGCTTAACATACCCCTCCCCTTGAGACAAGTGTTTTCTGCAATGCTTGAGTAACTCTAGATTCTTTTGTATAAAAGACTCATCTTCCCATGTGGAATCTTCAGATGGTAGTTTCCTCCATTTAATGAGATACTCTGAAATGGATCTATTCCTCAGCTAGC
>JASDQU010750481.1:39340-50104 GCA_032191745.1 Picea mariana
CGGGACGACATATTTCTGGGACGACATATTTCCAGGACCACATGATATTAGGTGGTTTTTCGGCACATGGTTTTTTGCCGATGGTTTTCTATTTTCGGTTAAGGAATTAGGGTCTTGGACTAATCTAGGTCATTGGGTTAGGGTTTTGGATGCGGCTGGCTCCTATATGTATATTGTATTGTAAACAATGTAAAACAATGTATGAATATAATATATGTTGGTTTTCCCGGTTTGGGTTTCCAGGTGAAAAATCTCTGTGTAATGTTTGTATTTGCCATTGTATCTTTTCTGTTCTTTTCTGAATATCGGTTTGCAATAGATATTGTACAAGGTTAGAATTTACATATCCTCCCTAGAGGAAGCCCCCCTATAGATTATGAAAACTTTTATAATTTTCAGAGGGGTAGCAAGAACATAAAAGAGATACACGGTCATAGAGTGTAGTACATATTTAATTAGTATAATCTTTCCAAGTAGATTGAGAGAGTGAAAAGTCCAACTAGAGAGCTTGACTTATAGATTTAATAACGGATCTTCCCATGAGATATTTTGAAGGGCCTAGTCTAGCAAGGGAGCCCTAACGTGTTTGGAACACAATGAGTCCCTTTGGAAACCCATAAGTCTAGAGATGTTTCGTTGAATTAATAGGGGAATATTGAAGAAGAAAATTTTGGATTTAGATTGGTTTATAGGGGCTCCTAAAAATTTCATGAAAACAACTAGGGTAGAATTAATGGATAAGGATTCTCAGACCAAAGGTAGCCCCACTATAAGAGTGTCATCCATAAATTGTAGATGCAATAAGGGGTAAACATTAGGATGAAGGGAGATCCCTTTGACTATCCATTTTATATAGATATATTGATAAATATGCATAATCCTTTAGCCATGATAATATAAGGGAAGGGAGATAGGGGATCCCATTATTTGATCCCATGAGAGGGGTTGAAATTATGAGAGAATTTTTTATTAAAAAAATGGAAAAAGGAAGAGGAGACAAGGTTATTGATCCACATGATCCAATCCTAACAAAAACCAAAGGCATCAACATACTTTGGAGAAAGACCCAATTTAGATAGTCATACACCTTTGAATATCAAGTTTAATCAACATTCCTGGTATCTTATTCATTTTTAGTGAAAGGATTGAATCATGAGCTTAAATTATGACATCCAGAATTTGTCTTCCTTCTATGAAACCTACTTGTTACAGAGAGATAATTTTATTCCTTAAAGGCTTTAACTAGATAACAATTACTTTGGTAATAATTTTATAAATGGCATTGCACAAATATATAGGTCTGGACTTATTTTCAATGTTCACTTATCGGTCCTTTCGAATCAAAGTGAGGAAGGTTTCATTGAAATACTAGATGATTGTGCCCAAAAATATTAATTCCTCGACTACCTCCTAGATCTCATTACCAATGATCTTCCAATAGGTTTGGAAGAATGTTTTTGTGAAACCATCTGGTCCTGGGGATTTTTCCGGCTTCCATCTTGTTGAAAATGAGTTCCACCTCCTCCAATGATGTAAGGAATGTGAGGCTAAGGTACTACCCAAAAGAGATTAAGACCGAGATAACATTGGCAATCATATGGATTGTTTCTTCTCAATCTTCTACTTGTTCTTTTAGGAGTTGGATAAAGTGGGTTGTTAACTCATTTTCAATATCCTTGTTCTTTTCTAGTGTTTCTCCTCATTTGTCATTCTTAAGTTTATGATTCAATTTTTTATTCTTCTATTGAGGAGAGAGTTATGGAAGAAATGAAAGTTATTATCTCCTTGCCTTAGCCATTGTATGCATAATTTATATTTCCAGAATATTTCTTCTTATTTCTCTCATTGGTTAATCTCATCTTGATTTTCTCCTCCTTGTTGTCTAGTTCTTCTGATTGACCATTTTGAATGACATCTCTCTGCATAGATTCCATTTCCCTATTCAATTGGGTATTTTCCTCGAATATATTACCAAAGACATATTTATTCCATTTTTTTTATTCTGAACTTGATGTGTTTTATCTTCTATTGAACTTGTACATATTAGTTCGATACAGATCCAATCTCTCTTGCCACCAATTCTCAATATTTTGCATAAAATTAGGGTGTTCCATCTAAAATTTTTCAAATCTAAAAGGTGTTGGCATCATATTGAGACTACTTTCTCATGAAAGAAGGATATACCAATGGCCAGATCCAAGGAAGGGTAAGATTTCAGCTAAGATGGTCTATTGAGTGTGAAACATCACTTTAGATATGAGGAATCTGTCTAGTCAGAAAACAATATGAGGATCACCCCCTATTTTGTTATTTCAGGTGTGATTTCCATTAGTTGTTGGTATCTCAATAAGGTGAAGCCTATCTATATTTTCTTTAAATGCTTCTCTCTCCTCCTCTAGCCTTCAAACCCCTCCTTTTTTTTCTTCTAAAGGGAGGTAATAATTTTGAAGTACCCTATGATAATCCAAGGGTTATTTTGAATGGAGCATCCCAACAGGAGGGTTGAATCAAGGAAATCCATCTTTATAGCTAGGGTGGGAGGGACATATGCATTTTCTATATATCTGTCTAGTTGGAAAACAATATGGAGAGTACCCCCTCTTTTGTTATTCCAGGTGTGGTTTCCATTAGTTTTTGGTATGTCAATAAGGTGAAGCCTCTCTATATTTTATTTAAATGATTCACTCTCCTCCTTGAGCATTCAAATCCCTCCTTATTCTTTTTGTTCTAAAGGGAAGTAATAATTTTTAAGTCCCCTCTAATAATCCAAGGGTTATTTTGAATGGAGCATCCTAGTAGGAGGATTGCATCAAGGAAATCCCTCTTCATAGCTAGGATTGGAGGGCCATATGCATTTGTAATATATACCTACTCAAAGATCCCAAGATATTCTATCTAGATGAAATAATATGAGGTGTTGTTGTTTGTATATCTATGTTAAGTAGATGTGGATTCCAAATAATTTCCAATCCACTATAATCTCCATCAACTTCTACTATTTCTACTTCACAATTTTTCCATACTTTTTGGGAAATGGGAGTCATGTATTATTTATTACAATTAGTTTCCTGAATCAACATGATGTCAGATGTTTCTTGATTTTTCCTTTTCATAAGAAGCATGTGCTTGGAAGGGGCATCAAATCCTCTTATATTCAATTATATCACTTTCATATTAAAATTTTGATTGTGTGTGGAAGTACTTCTACAAGTGGCCTATGGATTTCCCCGAGTCCACTATAAGCAATCTTATTTCCTATAGTTTTTGTTTGTTAGATTTTTTCCTTTCTTCCTTTCATCTACTGCTATTGTATTATGTAGTTTTAATGGATTTGTTCTGACCTTGAGTCCTTCTGAGGAAGTTGGATTCTGGTTTGGATTATCCCCCTTTCCTTTTCCCTTTTTCATATCCTTATGAAGTTGTTATAACTGGATGTCTAACATATTTCTTAATTGATGTTCTCCATGCATATGAACTAATACTTGAATGTATACGCACATATCTTCTTTCTCCATATCCTGGGTTATGCTTTCCTCATATGGATCCTGATTAGTTTCTTTTTTTATGTTCATCTCATGCATCTCTACTTCTACCTCTCCTATTTCAGTTTTGTTGACCCCTAGATATGTTTTCCTCCTTTTTTGGATCTCTAGATCTAAGTTTCTCTTTATGTCTTCTTTAACCTTTGGATTTGAATTCCCCTCCCTCCTTTGATAGGGATTGAAATATATTAGTAGTGTTATTTCCCTCCTGAGCTACAACTTTGTTCATCTTTCACCATGATTTCCTTTTATTTGGAACTTTCATGAAACCATATTTATTTTGTTGTTCTTCAAGTTTATCAGTAGGATTCTTGGGATTTTGAGGGAAGACCTGAAACAAGTGATCATGTTCATCACACTTACTATATATAAAATGCATGTGCTCATAATAAAGAGTTTGGATCAACTCATTGTCCTAATATGATATGGTTATTGAATATGGAAGCACCCCTGCTACATTCATATAAACACATGTTCTTGCATAAGAAGTATATCTCCCCATTTTTGTCACCTATGAAAATTTCATAAAGGTTCCAAAGGTATTTCCTATTCCTTCTAATGTATATTTATACAAACAAAATTGGGGTAACGAATATAATCGGATCCATATTGACACCTTAGTGAAATTCTCATTTTTAGACAAGAACCTCTATGTCCAATACCTTAAATGTAATCCGTCTGAGTTGAAAAATAGGTTATGTTTGTGAACATCCTTTCTCGATCCTCTGTGCTTGTAAAAATTATTTTGAAAAAACCCTTTGATCCCAATTTCAGATCAATTTGGTCTTTTGGTTCCCATAATGTCTTTATCCATCTTATCAAAGCTTTTTCAGAGGTCCAAATACCTATGATTTTTTTTATTATTGTGTGATCCTTCATGTACCAGATGTAGTTGTTGATGTGTGGTGATTTGATCTCATATCTATGGTTTTCCTTGGTATTTTCTAGATAACCATTATTCATCCTATGATTTTCTCTTAGTGTCTCTACATTTAGATTTCTAGGGTTTCCATCCACCACAGGCTCTTTTCCTTCCCCCCCATTTATTCCTCCACCGGGATATGGTACGAAACCCCTGTGACTGCATCCTTTTAAAAATTTCCTTTTACCTAGTCCAGTGTCCCCACCTCCCCCACTACCCCATGAGACTTTGTTGTTGTTGAATGTCCCTACTCAGAGATCTTCCCCCATTATGCTTCTCAAAAAACTCCCAAACCCTAAATGTTACCATGTTCCATATCCCATCTCATCTACTCGCTCTCATGTTTCAATCAATGTCCTCAACACACTTAGTTTTATTCTCATACTGAAGCATTTATTAAATTTCATGTTTTATTCTCGTGGTCAAGAACTTATTAAATTTAATTAACTAAATATTGTGTCTATAGAGGGAGTGTTATAATCCAAATATATAAAAAAAAAAAAATCAACCTGGGTTCATGGAATCAAAATATTATAAATTTTAGTGAATAATGTTTGGGTATATGAGTGGGTCCTTGTAGCATAAAACATAAGAAACCAATCCTACTTGAGGTCCCAAGCTTGAAAGGACATCTAAACATGATTAAATCTAAGGGTCAAGTTCAGGTGAGGACATATCCAAGGCCAAGAAACATAAAGTACAAGATTTTCTTGAGCTTATGGACTTGAAGGATTTAAGGAATACACTTAATAGTTACATTTAATTCCATTCCCATGACTTAGTTAAATATTGAAAGAACGATATTCAAGTACTCATGCTTCATTGTGGCCATGTGGGTTTCTTAAATCTCTCCATGTGTACTAAGACCCAATGTTTCTTTTCATCATCATATTTATGTGGATCCTATTAGAAAAGAACCCTCTTTGTTGTCCTTAATGATGTCATCATATATGACATGGAACATAGGTGAATTTCCATGTGGTGTGATCCCTTGTGTCTTGATGAATTTCAATACTTTTGCATGTTTTTGGTTTAACCTTTCCAATATCCCACCTTCCCTTGGACCTATAATTTTATATGATATTTATTTGATCATCATCGGGTCCCTGCAAGGACTTGTGTAAGTTAAAAACCATGAAATATAAATTTTGTTTACTACTCCTATACCTGAAAAAATTATAGATTTCAATTAAAGGAAATTTCAAGTCCATGGAGAGTCTTATATGAATAGGGAAATGAAGAACCTAGAATCCATCCAACACATAATTGAAAGGGATATAAAATAGAGTTAGTTTCAAGGTGAGATCTGCAATAAGAGAAAGCATAAGTTTTAGAACATGAATTGCTTAAAGGAATCAAGTTCCTTGACTTGAAAGGGGTTCTTAAGTTTATTTAAACGGGACATTAGGTCTGTTAAGTGAGTTGTGTTGTTTAAAGAGAAAAATGATTTTTATGCCCATACTATGGATCCAAAATGGGTTATTAGATCTAGTTAAATATTGGATCGAGCTCATGGAGAAATATATGGAATACGAAGAGAAAAAGACCCAAAATTCCATTGAAGATTTGCAACTTCGGGCAATCATTCTCCAAAAGAAAGTACAAGAAGACCCATATATATCATTAAAGAAACCCTAGGAATACATTGAAGACCCAAGAAGAGAAGTTGGGCCCACTAGTAAAAATAAAAAATAAAAAAGTAAATTTGAAGACTCTGAATGAGAATTCATCCCCTGACATGCACCCAAATTAGTATAAATACAAGACTGGATCATTTCATTTTGACAATCAGAAAACTCTCCTTCTGCAGTTTGCACAAGGAAGTTGCAGCTACAGTTGTGGTAATTTCTCTATTTTTGGGTTTCTGTTTCTCTTGGAGAGTGTGTCACACTTGGGGAAGGCGCTATACTTGGAGAAGCTCTTTCTTGTTGTTATCGTAGCTATTTTATTGAGATGCTAGGTCTTGGAGATGTTAGCCTTTGGGAGGATCTTCTTTGTATGGTATTTTGATCTGGTGATGGTGATGTACTGGTAATATCTTGGACTAAATTCTTCTATAATAAAGGTTGTTGGGTTTTCTCCCAAGGTTGGGTTTCCTAGGATAGACTATTGTGATCGTGTGTTGTGTTCTTGTGTCTATTGTGCATGGTTAATATTTCTAGATCTTGTTATTTTTGTTGTAGTATTATAGTTGATATTTTCAGCGTATAGTTATTATATGATAATTGTTGTATGAAAGTGAATCTTGTTATTAAATCATAAGGAAATAACTATCAAGATATGAGAATGTGAAAAATCAACATGGTATTAGAGCTTTGTTGAAATATTGCCACTACATAGCTTTTTTTTCCGCTGCACAGACCTGAACTTTTCAATATCATTGAGAAACTTATTGAAGGATGATTAGAATAATTTTGTCATGGATCATCTCACCCTAGCCTAGCGCACCCCCTGGTGATCTCAGATTGCAATGGTGAAAGTTGAAATTTCACCTAAAACTCACTACAACAGTTGCAAAAACGTTTTTTGTGAAGCTCGTTGAGAATTCATTGGATTGATTTGGGAATAATTTAAGCATAGACCAGCTCATATTTCTCTAGCATACCTACTGCACTTCTTAGAATAAAAATTCGTCAAAGTTGAAATTTTGGGGGTTTTCAGGATATTGACAATTTACTGACATTGAACCTTCTGATTCATAATTCTGACTTCTTCTTATTGAGATGATGAATTGTCTCATATTAGAAGAGAAGTTGGATGGTGTTGCAAATTTCATAGGTACACACTTGTATATAAATTATATCATGAGGGTGTTTGCAGGAGATATGCACTTGGCAAAAGGACCTTTGTCCAAGCAGTGACAGTAGAATTGAAGGGATATTAGATCTAGTGCACTTAGAGGAATCCAAAGAGTTGGAGGAATAAGTTATGATGTCTCCTACAATATATGACAACTCGAAATCAAATGGGATAACAACAACAAGACTCGAGGTTTGCATATCAGGTTTGATATTCTTATATTGTTGCATCTTAAGTAAGTGTTGTAACTATGAAAACAATCTTTAGAGTTCTATTATTGTTGACTACTTTTTCTATCAAATGATTAGTAACACTTGAGTATTGTTGGTACTATGATCATTATGATCATTGTTTAGTACTAATGATTCACTTATTTACAAGATGAAATTGATCTCTTCTATGAGATATTCTTGTCCTAGGCAGGTTACCTTGTAAATTCCATGAAGGATACCATGGAAATGTTATTGTTCTTGTTTTTTTTCGGGAAGGTTACCACAAAGGAATGATTGGTAACAACACTGGAGAAGTGTTGTTCTTGTTCTTAACTTTTTTCTTGTTTCAAGAAGGTTGGTGTGATTGGTCACAACACTAGAAAAGTGTTGTTCTTATTTCTCATTATTGTTCTTGTCTACTATTTTCCTTTGTTATTTCTCTTGTTCCAGGTAGGTCAGAGGTGATATCTATGAGAGGGAATTATAGTGACGGTTTCGGGAAACAACAAGATTATATGGTCTCTATTTTGAGACATGGAGTAGACTATCCAGAAATGGAGTTGTATACATACAAATATACATCCATGTACCAAAGAGGATGAAGTTAGAACCTTTTGGGAAGAAGGATAATTTTGTGGGATACAGATTGTTCCACATGGAGATTGATAGTAAGGAGAAAAAGGCTCCATAGGATGACTATACAAAAATCCCTCTAATTTAGATGTTTAGTCTTCAAAGCATCAGGAAGAGTTAGTAGAGACAAAAGGGCTAGTGGATCTATCTAGAGACGTTGTAGTGACCAGGTAGAGGCCAACACAACTTCGTGATATGTTGCAAGATGCATTGAGACATGCATCTCTTCATGATACTCAGATATTCTCGAGTCACATGGAGTCACATCATTGATTGCAGAACCTTCCAGTTATGAGGAGGAGTAGGTGGCTCCACCAATAGTGAGGTAGATGGCCCCACCCAATACCATCTTAGAGGGTGTCAATGTTAAGAGGGAGTCAGCCCCAGGATCCAGTAGGGAGGCGTATCCTCCTAGGATAGTTCATAGGAGATCATACTTTAGAGGAGGTCGACAGGTGTAGAGGGAGTTGATGGATCTGGATATTGTACAGACTTAGAGGGAGTCAAGTTCCAGAAGGAGAATGCAGACTAAGAGTGAGCCTAACCTCATAGAGAGTTAGTTGGGTCAGAAAGAGAACCGATCATTTAGAGGGAGTTCCCCATCTAATTAAACTAGGAGAGAACATATTCCAGTACTAATAGACATGGTCATGAGTTGAGGAGGATTCTAGGAGATGTGATATCTCCTAAAATGATGCACTTGCTTTAGTAGAGCCTACTTCAGTGACAAAGGGAGTTGGCCTTAGAGTTTGAGAAGGAGGATCTTGGAAGGATGTACTATTCCTCGGGATTAGAGGTGTGGCAAGATCATATGAGATCTTCCTCAGTTAGGAGATACTGATGAGAATCGATATGATGGACTACAAGTGCATGGCCACACATATGGAGACAAATCTAAATAAGTTGAGTGATTCTACTTCAGATTCAGATTTGGTAGATCCCACAATGTACATGTAGTTGATTGGATCCTTGATGTACCTAATTAACACCAAGGAGGTTACTTGTTTTTCACCTTGAGCCAGTTTATGGTAGATTCAAGACACTACCATTGGGTTGCAACAAACCATGTCTTGAGGTGCCTGCATGGTACACTTGGATATGGATCAGATATGTCTCAGGTGGTGAAATGAGGCTGCGGGGATATACATATTATGACTAGATAGGGAGTGCAATATATAGATTCATCACATTAGGGTGATGCTTCAACTTGAGATCAGTTACGATTTCATGAAAGTAGGTTTCTGTCGCACTCAATACAACAAAGATGGAGTATATCACAGCTAGTGTCAAAAGTCGTAAAGAAGTATGGCTTCCAAAGCTATTACATGACTTCATCCGAGACATAATACAGAAGGGAGTCGAAGTGAAGCTCCAATACATATCCACAAATGAGAAAATGGAATATCATCTAAGACATGATACAGAAGGGAGCAATGAAGCTCTAGTATCTAGAGACGAGCTTGGCGTGATACAGAACGACTTCCTCACTAAGAGGGAGTGTTGAAAATGTCATACAGTATGCAAAGATTAAAGCTCAGGAGGGTTAGCGAATGAAGATCAAATCTTAGAAGGAAGAGTGCACTGTAGAAATGTTGTTGGGATCGATGGAAAGACTGAGAATTTGATCGATGCATAGGAAAAGGTGAGAAGCCTCAACAATCGTTCGATCAAGAAATTGACGGTGTTGATTGTCTCATGTAAAGAACATTGGTCATATGAGTGACCATGAGCTTAAGGACCATTGAAGGATTGGTCAACGATCATATAAAGTTGTTTCCATCAGATATGCAAGCCAGATCAAGGGCAGGGATTGATTGCAGAGCGCGAAGGGAGAACTAAACTACATGCTATTTCCAATCCCGTAATTAGTCTAGATTGTCAGATCTCATCGACTCAAAGATCAATGACTATGTTTGATCCACCAAATGATCAAATTAAGTCATCACCATCAGATACACAAGCGCCAAATCAAAGACAGGAATAGTTGCGAATATCGAAAGGAGAATTTAACAACGTGTTATTTCCAATCCCGCAATTAGTCAGGATCGCCATATCTTATATATTCAAATATCGACGATTGTGGTTGATCCACCAACAATTGCACAACTTCAATTGCAGATTTTTTGTGACAGGATAAACCACACACAATTTATGGTTTCTGTTAGCACCAAAATTTTTCCTCAAATTGTGATGAGGGCAAGCCTCGTACCCATCAATGGTTGCTGGTTTAAATGGTTGGATTTCAATGGACAAAACTCAACACTAGAATGATGTTACAACATAGAACCGGACAAGAAATGCATAGGGAAGTGAGGGCCACATTAACTTCAGCTAGTGAGTTGAGTTTAAAAGAGAGCATAAGGAAGACTTGTTGAGAAGAAAAATGAAACTGCTACGGGCATCCGTCTTTCCAGCAGCTTTGAGAGGAAAAACTCAAGATTGATGATGTTCTCAAGCCCAAATTTCAAACACTGAAATGTGTCTAGACTATTGGATCATGTTGTCATTGATGCCAATGGTTTGATTGGTTGATGTCAAGTGATTGATTGATGCCAAAGGATTGATTGATTGATGATTAATGTAATGTAATATGTATTGTCCTTGATGAGAATGCATAGATGAAGATGGATCAATGAGTTGTCATTGATATGATGAA
>JASDQU010750481.1:53719-71543 GCA_032191745.1 Picea mariana
AAAGAAAAGGTATGAAAGTATTTTTCATGAGCATTGTTATTCATGTAATGAATATGGTCACAAATGTTTTGAAAGTAGACCTTAGGAAAGGAGATATAATGGAATATTTTATAACATCATAAGGTGTTGGAGATGTGATCAAGTAGGACACATTGATGTTCACTATAACACCATGAGATACTACACCTGTAGTGGATTTGGCCACAAATACCAGGATTGTTGGAACAGAAGAAGAAATTCCATGATGAGGACTTCACATAGTATGGCTAGAAGAAGGAATGAAGTAAGAAAATGAGACATCTTTGAAAGGATGGATGCTCAGAGCTCAAGTTCTGAGGAGCAAGGACATCTACAAAAGTGGGTGAAGAAGAAAGAGCAGCCATATCAGAATGAAATACTGAAAGGGAGTTCAAGTGTGTTATCCACATAGGCATATGCAGGTGATAGTGGTATCATTCATGTACATACACAGGCTGACCTTATATAGGTCGCGTACATAAGCGAGCTGTCTATGCAACAGGCCGTGTATATGTGGTGAAGCCTAAGGAAAAGGGATATGCACATGGATTCCAGTTTGATGTGATGGTATAACTCTGTGATGCAGGGTCTAACATGGTTTATTGTAGGTTCTTGCATTGTTTGTTGCAGCTTTTCATGATTCTATATTGGATTATGTAAGGTGATGATGTAAAATAAAATCTTGGGTGCATGGCACTAACCCATAAGTATGGATTGATGCATTTTCTGCTGAAGAACAATGTTGGTTATGACAGTGAAATTATGACACCATGGTTATGTGATATTTATTGATGATGTATTGGAAGCTTACTTGTTTGAAAGCTTGATGCATGTATTTAGCATATGGATGGACTACACATTGGGACACATCGTTGGCATATCGGTAGATTCACATGGTTGGCATATTGGTATATGCACATGGTTGATATATTGGTAGATGCAAATGGTTGGACTATCGGTAGATGCACATGGTTGGCATATCGGTAGATGCACATGGTTGGCATATTGGTGGATGCACATGGTTGGCATATTGGTAGATGCACATGTTGGCATATTGATAGAGGCATATGATTGATACATTCCATGGATGATATCTTTTGGCACATTGCATGATGTTGATGTACACCATTGATGTACATAGGTGTTGTGCAAAGTTACTATGGAGAAATTACTTCATATTGAGTCTACATCCCTTTGTCCCTCAAGTCTGAACACAATGTTTATCCCCCAAGATCTTTCCCTATTGTTGATATGAGCTTGCCTTCGGTGGAGGCCCAGTTGGAAGGAACTTGGTTTCTTGGTTTCGAACTATGCCGACATGAAAGTCTGTAATGTTGTCACTTATACTGATCAGATATTAATAGAAATACTCCTTTGTCATACTATTGGTATATTGAAAATGTATGATTATTATCCATGGGCATGTTTGTAATGTTTATTGAAGGATTATGCTATCTAACATGCTAATCCATTTTTATCATCACTATATACTTTCTTTGCTCATTTGTCAAGAACTTATTGCAGGTATAAAGCTTTGGGTCGAAGTGCTCAATGGTGGAACACCATCAAACATTGGATCAAGGTAGGCCTATTTCTTTTCTTGCACATTAGTTTATATAGCATATGTTGTAATTGGGTTGATTTCTACAGTAATACCTGTCTATTGTGGTTTACCCTTGGCCATAGATAGTTTTTCCCTTATAACAGCGGATGCTAAACCCATTCAACAATGAATTAGAGTTGTTAATCCTAGGAAGGCCCCTGCTATTAAGGAAGAGGTGGAGAAACTTATTAATGAAGGATTTATCTATCTGGTTCCCTTGACTGAATGGGTATCCAACCCCATTCCCATGAATAAGAAGAAATGAATTATCCATGTGTGTATGGATTTTTGAGACCTGAATAGGGCCTGTCCTAAAGACAACTTCTCAACACCTTTCATTGATCATATTCTCGATGAGTGTGCAGGGGGTGAGGTTTTTTATTTTATGGACAGATTTCTAGCATACAACCAAATTTAGATTAAACCTAAGGATCAACATAAGACGACATTTATTTTTCCTTGGGGTACTTTCGCATACCGAAAAAATCCTTTCGGCCTTAAAAATTCCGGAGCAACGTTCCAATGAGCCATGACCTTCACTTTTCACAATCTCAAGCATATAGTCGAAGCCTACCTCGATGATCTCACTGCTCACTCTCACAAGAGAGTGGATCAATCTGACCACCTTCGACTAGTTTTTGAGAGATGTCGCTATTATCGCATCTGTTTAAACCCTCATAAGTGCATCTTTTGCATTAGTTTCATTCGTCTTTTAGGAATGTTATTCTTTGAGATTGGGATCATGGTGGATCCTATAAAAGTTGAGGCAATACTTCGATTGCCTCCCCCACACAATATTCGTGAGCTTCAACGTTTACATGGGAAATATAACTTCTTACGTCGGTTTATAGTAAACTATGCCAATATTACTAAGGGTTTCATGTGTCTCTTGAAGAAGGACACTCAGTTTATATGGGAGGAGTGAGCCTAGGATTCCTTCGATGCTCTTAAGAAAGCCTTGGTTTCGACGCCTTTGCTGAAGACTCTGGACTACAATAGATATTACTTTCTTTATATTGCTGCATCCAAAGAGACTATTGGTATGGTTCTAGTTCAGGAGTATGATGAGCTACATTGACATGTTGTTTAGTATCTTAATGGAAACTTAGTCGGCCCTGAAATCAAGCACTCTCATTTTGAGAATCTAGCTTTGGCTGTCGTACACTCGGTTCAAAGATTAGGGCACTATATATTGCTTTAAAAAACCATCGTAGTTGCTGACGTCATTCCATTTCAATACGTCCTTAATAGGCGTATCAAAGGGGAAAATATAATAAATGGATTTTCACCTTGAAAGAGTTTGATATCGATTTTGCTTCGGAAAAATCCAAGAAATCGCTAGTTTTTTCCGATTTAATATCATACTTCCCTTGGTTAGATGAGGACATTATTAATGTCTATTCATTTGTAGATGAACACATTTTCCTTATCTCATCATCAGACCCCTAGTATGGAGACATTTTGATCTATTTTCAAACCTTGAAGTTTTCTCAACATCTTTCGAGAGAAGATCAAAGGTGTATACGATATCAAGATAAGAACTAACTTATCATCGATGACACTTTGTATCACTGAGGCATAGTTAATATCTTGCATTGTCGCTTGAATCACGAGGATTCTGAGTCTGTTCTTAATGACTGTCACAATGGGGCTTGTGGTGGTAATCTATCTGGGATTGCGACAACCCAAAAGATATTGTGAGCCGGTTATTTTTGGCCGTCTATTTTTAAAGATTGTGTCGAAGCGATCAAGAAGTGTCACCCCTTCTAGGTGTTCACTCAGAATATGTGCTTGCATCCAACCCGTCTTCACTTGGTCATCACCGTCAGTCCCTTCACCAAGTGGAGGGTGGATTTTGTGGATTTCAACCCAACTTCAGTTGGGGGTCATCAACATATTATTGTGGTCGTAGAATAATTTACTAAGTGAGTCAAGGCCATGCCTACAATTAAATCTAATGGTAATACTGCTACATTTTTTGTGTTAAATCAAATTATAGCCTGGTTTAGAATCCTGAGTGATATTTTCATTGACCATGGTAGTCACTTTCAGAACGAAATGATGAAAGAATTAGCATCGAAACTAGGGTTTAAACATGGTAATTCTTCCCCTTACTATCCCCAGGAAAATGGACAAGTGGAGGCCATGAACAAGTCTCTCAAGATCATTTTTCATAAAATTTTCATCCAGATAAAATTGGAGTGGCATCTCATGCTTTACCCTGTGCTTTGAGCATACCGAAACTCGGTTAAAAATTCCATCGATTTTTCTCCTTTTCAGTTAGTACGTGGTGTGGAGTAGATCCTACCTATTGAATGTGAAATACCTTCTCTTATACTGGCAGTTAAGCTCCTACCTGCCACTTTCGATCTCAAAGAATGCCTCGTACACCTAGAGATCCTAGATGAGAAGCATCGAGATGCCTCTATGACTATTGAAGTGAATAAATGATGTATCAGGTTTAGTATTATAAGTTTGTCTATCCTCGACAGTACGCTAAGGGTGACTTGGTCCTCTTTTATGACCAAGCCAAAGAACCACTGGCGGCAGGCAAGTTCAACCCCATGTGGCACGGTCCTTATATCATGCGATGTGTCTTAGAAAAAGGAGCCTATGAATTAGAGTATTATGAAGGGAATATGCTAGCTGAGCCTAGAAATGTGATCTACTTGAAAATATATTACACTTAAGCCCCAAGATTGGGCGTAACTCTCTGTATACTAGGGTATCTTAGTGTATATATCTTTTCCTTTCCGTCATCGGCTTGCTTATCGAGTTCCCCCTCGGTTGGAAGATGTCAATGGAGTTTTTAGTTTAGTTAGGATTCGTAGATGGTGCCAGTCATCATACATGGAACTTGGCTTCTGTCGTTTGGGTTCTTTACTCACTCGAGGGCCAACTAGTGTCTTCGGGTGAATTTTTTCTAGGGCCATCAACGAATAATGTGGTTGAATATAACGGCATTATAGAGCTCTTACGCGATGCCATTTTACATGGTATTCATTCTTTAGAAGTTCATATGGAATCCCAGTTAGTAGTATGTTAGTTGAACAAAATTTACCTTGTGTGAGACCCTTCTCTACTCCGACGATTCCTACGGGTATGAATTTTGGAACAACATTTTGATTATATTACTTATAATCACATACCTAGAAGTTCTAATTATGTATCCAATGCATATGTTAATTATGTTTTAGATTGGTATTTGTCACATACACAAAGTAAATAAAACACATTAAAAAATATACACATTGTAATATAAGTAAATTCGAAGACCCATGTTTTTATATTTCATTTCTCCAAAAAATATGGTGTTATAGTAAAATATTGGGGCTCACACCTTCAAAATTCATATACATCTGATCGATACAATAACCACTACCTATATGCTTGTGGCACTATATGTGTGTCATGATAACATACTACGGTGTTTGCGAGACGCCGGAAGAGTCGCACCCATGCATGGGGCACACCCACCACCTATTGTTGCATCGCCTCTGGCAGATCCCCTACCTGAACCATGGGTATTCTGTGCGTGAAACGAGACAGGTTTCACAACACATTTTGAAACACTCTCTCTGCATATCCTCCCACTATCTCATCCCCCTGGTTCCTCCGCTAGTGTCGTGGGAATCCATCCATCCGTTGCGGACCTATGTCTGCACAAAAAATCATTTTTTTCATAACACTTGACACCATCCAAAAACATTTGCATTTTTTTTTTATTCCTTTTAAAAAACACAAAAAAAAATGAAATATATTTGAAAATTGTTTCATACCTATGTCTCTGTAGGAGGAACCTGGTGGCAATGGCATGTCTGGGTCTCCTCTGAAATCTATCCCTGCATAATGATAGTCCTCCAAGGATATCACCTGTCGGCGCCACCAGGAGAAGAACTCATCGTTGTAGGGGGTCGGTACCATACCACCTCCCAACTACCTCATCACCTCGGTCCACCATGACATGGCTAGATAGAGCGGGCTATGAGGAACAATCTCAACTCTAGGGCTCAATCCTGGAACCCACTTGAAGAAAAACTACACAAGATAGATGTGACCTCGAAGCTCCTCTTCCTACCCTGTTTGCAGTCTGTCAACTGGCTCTTCATGGTATCCAGTATTGAGGTCCACCAATCATACACTCTGGGTCATAAGCACTACACTGAGTAGAAAATTAGTGGTGTGGATTCCTGGTGCAATGAGGCTGACCCCATGATTCGTGTGAGTACAAGAACGATGATCTTTAAACTCATGTTGTTGATCACTCGAATAGGGAGTTGGCTCCCTAATTTTTTTGTGTCTGCAACACAGTGAGTGGAGATGTAGTCCTCTATGTTCATGCCACTCTCATCTCCCCTAGATTTGAGTTTCACCACCTCACCTCGGCGGGAAACCCTGTAAGAAAGTATATATCCACAACTTCAATTCTCAATGGTTTCCCATTGAGGTTGAAGGCCTCTATATCCGGATCCCAAAAGTTCACCATCATTTGGAGCAGCCTCACTTGAGCCCTCATCCCTTTGAGAGCCCAAAACTTATAAATCCCACATATTTGTAGTATTAATTGGGCCCCTTTATCTCTTTCCACTACAACATCAACTTCCTCATGCTCTATTTCTCTCCATTCCAGCACCATCCTCTAAGAAAAATCCAATTTTTTGAGTCAAATTTGTTTAAAAAAATAAGTTACGGACTTGTACGCGAGCTGCAGTTTACATAGTCGCATATAGGGATGCATATACGCAGTCTGTTTTCATAACAGTCACGTATAGGGATGTGTATACATGACCTGATCATCTATAGCCCATGTACACCCTATTTCCTAATTTGCACTTTAAAAAACTCAAAAAGTGAGACCTAATTTCAAATTCTAATCCACTAGAAATGAAGAGGAGGGAAAGATTACTTACTTGGTCTAGATGGTTGTCAATTCTATCGCTTGTATCTCCCGTAATCGACACTTGAAGGTCATGGGAAATTTGGTCTGAAATGCACTATTTGGGTGAAAATGTGAAATGGTATGGTAAAATTAGTTATTTTTACTATTTATAGAAAACATTTACCCACTGTTGAAGGAAAATCTCCCTGTGGACAGGTAGATATCCTCTTGAGATCTAGACTCTTAACTCTAAAGACAGAAGACACTTAACGTGGACACTAACTTCCTTTCAGATCTATACAAACTAATGCGTGAGGAGGAAGGAGAATAGAAGTAACTTTTACCGGTGTTTGTTCCTGCACGCTCCAAGTTGAGCTCCGATCTTTCGCTCCTCGATGAGCCCTGTAGACAAACAATAGTACGACCACTTCCTACTCTATTGATATTAGCTTGAAAATAGATCTATCTATTAGCGACAAGTTCATGTAAGATCAAACACAAACTAGAAAGAAACAGGCCAAGCGTGTCATATTAATGAGAACAATGGCAACAGTAACTTACAATCGTAGATGCGAATGCGACAGCTTTGTCAAGTCCCCTTTGTCCAACCCTTGCTCAAAAGATCAACGACCCGGATGATAGCAGCTTCACTGATTTCTCTCCTTCAATTCACTGTGTGTTTCCTACGAGATCATAGGTTTCATGCTTGCAATTCTTCCCCCCTTTTCACCATCATAGAGCCTGTTTATATAGGTTTAGAGAGGCTTAACCTCTTGAGGTATCTTTAGGGTAAGTTGAGGAATTCCCTCCTTAGATCAGGGATCTTCTCCTAAGATCATGATTGAACCAGAAATTCGAATGCAACTGCCTTCCAAACTTGAAAGATCCTCCCCTTATTCTCCTCAATAGATCAACTACTGCCCAGATTAGACAGCGCTCCCTTAAAAGGAGCATCAGGGCACTATAGCACTCCCTAGTAAGCTCAAGGGGGGCGCCAAAGCTCTAAAATGATATAGCGCTCCTGCAGAGGGGTAGTTTGGTGCTATAACACTCCCCAGTACCTTATAGGGGAGTGCCAGCGCTCCCAAGGGTGAGATAGGGGAGCACTCTCCCTTAAAACCCTAGTTTGAGAGCTCCTTTCAGGTAGCAAGAGATACCTGACTTCAGTTAGCCATTCTCTTTCTTCAAATCAGGTGTTTGATATATTCTAAGTGTCTCCTTAGTGTCATCACCATGGAAATATGATTTGTTTGACATTTACGACACTTGTGAACAACATGCAACACTTGCGACAGTTGTGAGGAACATGCGACACTTGTGAAACTTATCGAAGAGAGTAATGTTGATATGTAACAGATTTCCCCCCAAAGTATGAAGTTAGAATATGGGAACTGATAACTGAAATGCTTTGTAGAATTTCAAGAAAGGGTATAGACTCAGAGAACCTGACGAAAGCTGCACACAAACATCCAACAAATATTATGACATGTTTCAAAACCCAAGGTAGGTATACCTATGCTTGGGTGATCAAGACTTGCAAGATATGGCCGCCATAAAATACACTGCGGATCCATAATTGTATTGATAAAAAGGTATAGCCACCGAAGATACAATGTGGATCTATACTCTGATGACCTGAACTGATCATAGCCACGAAGAATACATAGTATATCTATGAGATGACAAGACATAGCCACAACCAATACAAAGTGGATCTATGTAACAGTGTATGTATCATTTGTCCAAGAGAAACTCCTTCGCAACCTAGGCAAAGTACATATCAAAGTGATCACTCAACCCAGGGTCTTCTTACCGATCCCAATGTAGTACGAATCTAACCATGTGAATAGATATTCTGATGTCAAACATGGCAGAAACCACTTGATTATCGGTCAATGGTGTAAACCGTTAACAAGCGCGAGGGAGATCACCAGTAATGTCAATAATTCCCAAGGTACCCTAGTACATTCCAACGAATGTGAATGGATGAGATGGAGTAGAACATCCATGGAATCATCCAATCAGAGGTCAATGATGTAAACCCATTGTCGAATGTGAGGAGGCTTGCCATTGAGGCATGTAGGTCCCAAAGTACTAACTAGTTTCTAAGCCTAATTCTTGGATAATGTGTTGAAGTCGAAAGGAATAGGCTCGTCGAAGGAGGGCCTTGATGTATCCCCCATCAACGACACAAAACAGACATAGAGATGTAATTGGTAGATCAAATGAACATGGATTGACATGGGTTTTGAGACAAGATATTTGTGATGGCTGACTCTAGAGGCGGATACTTCCCTTGAACACTGAGGCACAACAACAAAAACATGACATGGACCAAAACTTGATGATGCAGTGGATGCTGTGACTTACGTCAGGTGACCCAAAGGAGTGAAAGAAACTCAAAGGATTGGCTCAGTGCAGAGGTTCAGTGGATTATAATGTGTGCAAATGACAAAGTGTCGTGTTCAAGGGCGACTCTAAGAATTACTTGGTAATGTTCTCAAGAGACTGCTTGGCTTGCTTCTTTCAAATTTTCCTCCATCCAGATAGACGAGTACCTCTTTTTAATTTAATGAGCTCGAGGAGGATAACACATGCTCGATATAACTCACCTTCAGTAAGTTCCTCTTCCTTTGTTTAACGAACTGGAAGAAGTAATGGTTCGATCCCATATGGGCCTGTCGATGTGTGTTTTAGCGAGTCCAAAGACAAAAAACTTGAAGGTTTTTCATGATTATAGAGTCTGGAAAAACACTTAAAAGAGAACTCTCTCAGTTCCTTTTTCATACAGTAGTCTGACGAGACTGAAAAAGAGATAAACTATCACTCGAAAGATGCCCTTTTGAACCTTTTAATGAGTGTGAAAGGAAGCAAGGTCACTCGACGATATTTTCATATTTAGAGAGTCTGAAAAGAGTTTAAAGATGACTCCAGGGGGTTCCTTTTTCGTGTGTCCATGCGGGTCCGAAAAAGAGATAAAAGTCTACCCAGTGTGTTCTCATATTTTTGAGCTTGAAAACAAACTAAGACTATGCTCATGGATGTGACAAGGTAAACAAACGATAAGAACTACTAGGAAACCTATAGTGTCAAAACTGTAATCCAGAGGTTTAGTGAAGCCATTATATTGTCAGAGAAACCCATAAATAACTATACCTTATAAAAAATGAAAATTTATAAATAGTAATACAAGAAAAATCTTCATTTACCATTTCATTTTGCATAAGGATTTGTAGCAGTGGAGATTCTCACTTTGGAGGTGGATCTTGTCTCGCTTGATACCGGAGCTACGGTTGACCGTTTCTCTTGCCGTTTGGACCAGGTAGATCTTCATCTCCCCTTCTTTCAATTACATGGTTTAATATTCATTTTCATAGAAGTATTAATTTAAACAATGAATCCCTAAGTCTCTCCAAAAAAGATCAAATTAGCCTCCATGGAAAATGATGGAAAAACGACATTCTTTTGCAAAAACGTTTTTAGAAAGTGATAGCCAAGATGCCAACGCCTTGACACTTGAGTAGATGGGCCATTTTTGTCAAAGAAGTCATAGAAAACTCAAAAATACGCCCACGCAGCCATTATGGAAATTGTTTTCATTTAAAAACATTTTGTTGTTGCGTGATAATTGTTGAGTGATAAAAGGAGGGTGTGGTCTCTTTTGAATAGTGAGGGCATTATATTTCATGTTTTTAAATTACTTAAGAAATTGCTGAAAAAAAAATGAATAATGAAATTCTTTGTTTTTTTTTTGTTTGTAGGTGATTTCGGCGACCATGATCGAGTGGAAAGAACGAGAGCATGAGATTGATGATTTGGATACTTTGCGGAGTCCTCGCATGTGGGCCACGTTGAGATCTTGTGGCTTACTGAAATTATTCAAATTGCAAAAAATGAAGAAGGAGATTCTACTGCTTGAGCACATAATCAGCTTGTGGGATGTTGCGGAGTAAGGGTTCTAGATTGGAACACATCTTCTAACCATTGAGTTGGAAGATGTATATTTCTTGACTGGCCTCTCGAAAAGAGGGGTTCCCATATCTTTTTCTGGATAGATGGCACTTCCTGAGCAAGTGGGCGTGTATCTGGCACGTCATTGTGTCCCAGGAGCAAGACTAGTGGGGGGTAGAATCCCTATCAAGGATATATGAGAGTTACCCCTCCGGTCCATTTTTTTTTCCATCATGAGCGTGACGGGAAGTACTAGCGCATATCTAGCGTCGAGATCATAGGTAGCTTATGGCGTACAGTGTTTGGAGCCAACACTGTTTAACTGGAGTGCAGGGTTCCTTCGGAATGTGAAGGAACAGATTTCGTGGTGTAGGATGAGGCAAAAATAGTTCGGATACGGCTCTTTTCTAGTCTCATTTTTCTTAGAGCGCATCCCCCAAATGTAGCCTCAGATATCATTGGCAGTACGACCAGTGGAAGAACCACGGATGGAACGGTGGACTAGTCTATCTATGAGACTAGTAGCAGAGTTAGAGTTTCGTTTCACCGGTGACTTCTTCGCTTGGCTGAGACGACAGTATCTATGGATAGAATACTTCTCGTATGTTGAGGTGGATTTTCACGGTAGCATGGATTTGATTCTACCTGCGGGGGAAGATTGGGATGCATTAGGTAAGAGACTGAGCAACACCTTGTCTAGTTTTTTTTTTTTAAGTTTTTGATGTATATATTTTTTGGGTATGTAGAAGAGTTTTTAAAAGATGTATTGTTTTCAACATGCAAACAAGGGAGCAGTGTGCCCGGCTGAGATACCAATATCAGGACGTCGTGGGAGTGCTCCGGTTGCAACAGATCCAAGGGCACCGGTGATAGGTCTCCGGGAGGTTGAAAGAAACCTTCAAGGCCTCACGATGGGCATTCCTCCTTTACGAAGGGGAGAAGTTCCTTTACATCTACAGAGGCACACTGTGGGAGTGCCAGAGAATGTTAATTCTCTACTGAGACATGTAGTGCGCGCAGTGATATGTTACTCTCAGCACAATGTAGTGTAGGGAGATTAGAATCTCTCTGGTGATTGTATTTTTGTATGACTTGTCAGGCGATGTTGTATGGGTGTAAAGACCCAACATTTTTCTCTTCTAAATACTTTTTTGATGTAATCAAAACATTTCAGTCACGCTATGTAGATATATACAGTTTCGAGTTTTTACAGTGCCAAAACATTTGTACATGGTGATGCCTTTAATGTGATGTGTTTTAATTTACACGTGATGTACAATTTGTTTTCCTTTATAAAATCTTATCCATGGGCGAGATACAGATCCATGATGTAATTAGATAATGAATCTGAAACATTATTGAGTTCTCTTGGGATATGTCTATATTCGATATAATCAAACATTCATTCAAGACGACGAACTTGTAGGTGGAGACGTAGCAGGATAGGATTACAAATAGCGTAGATATGATTGAGTTGATAGACCATGAGTTGGGAGTCTATGTTAACAATGATATGAGAGATACCTAGGGAGGAGGCTTGGGTCAAGAGTCCGATGACATCATGATATTCTGCCATGTTATTAGTTACTGGTCCTAAGCAAATACCTCTTGAACTCACCACCTCGTCAAATTGGTAAATGACCCATGCTGTTGAAGCAATGTTCTGAGTGTATCGACTAGCACCATCCGCAAACCCGACAAAGATAGGAAAGGAAGATGTCATCTGCTCATGAAAACACAAGGCACAGTTACAATTGGCAAAGGTAAAGACTCAAGCACGCGAAAGAAATAGACACACCAACTAAAATACAATAATGTACAATGTACACATGCTAGGTGATCTAGGCATAGTACTTTTTAAGGTAAAGCCCGTTTCGGGGCTCCCTTAGGGAAATTCCATCGTAATCGACTAACTTGTAGGCGCCTCTATGTAGAACACATTTCACAATGTAAGGGCCATGCCACAGAGGTTCTAACTTACCTGTCCCTAATTTGTCATGAGCCTGGTCATAGATGAGGACTAAGTCTCCTTCTGCAAAAGTCCAAGAATGGACGGATTTATCGTATTGATTTTTTATCCGTTTCTGATGTGCCTCGTTAACGAGAGTGGCATCACGACGTGTTTTGTCCAGTTTGGATAGATATAAGAAATGTTCTTCTTCGGTAGAAGTATGGGGTAGGAGTTCTACTTTAAGTTTCAGAGATGGAATCTCACACTCGATTGGTAAAACAACTTTGATGCCATACACCAACTGGAAAGGAGTAAATCCAGTTGCGGTTTTCATGGAAGTACGATAAGCCCAGAGAGCGGAGAAAAGTTGTATATGCCAGGATGTCTTGTTTACCCCTTCCATGCATTGAATCATGGTTTTTAGGACTTTGTTGTTGGCCTCAACTTGTCAGTTGTCCTGAGGATAGTATGGGGATGAGGTTTCATGGCGAAAAACCAACTTGGCATGTAATTCACTCATCATTTGGTTCTTAAAGTGTGCACCATGATCAATGAAAATGGTGCGTGGTACACCAAACGAGTTATGATGTGGTTAAAAAGAAACAGAGCTGCGGTATGACCATCGTTCATAAAGGTAGGCATAGCCTCAGCCCATTTGGTAAAGTAGTCGACGACGACGATTATATAACCATGCCCCCCGGTTGAGGTAGGCTTACATTGCATGAAATAGATACCCCACTTGGCGAAGGGGCCGATGGCGATAATGGGGTGCACTGTAGTAGGGTGGGTGCGTGCCTTGTTGTTAAAAACTTGGCAGGGTGGGCATTTTTTGACTGCCTCGATACAATCTTTGAAAATCAAGGGCCAAAAATAGCCAGCACGTAGGATTTTTTGGGTTGTGGCCATCCCAGAAAGGTGACCGCCACAGGCTCCAAGGTGACAATCATTCAGAACACGTTTAGCCTCTACATGAATCAAACATCGTCAAAGGATAGTATCAATACCCCGGCGATACAAGGTGTCACCAACGATAAGATAACAATGAGAATGGTGGCGAATACGTCGACGTTCTTCACGGGAAGTGTTAGGCTGAAAACATTGGGTTTGGAGGTAAAGGAGGATGTCTCTATACCAAGGATCAGAGGTGCTGATGAGGAAAAGAGTTTCATCGGAGAGAGAATCTCTAGGTTCAATGTCTTCATCAGCATGGGGGAGATCGCAGAGAAGCTCCGTAAACACCAGGGACTTTTTAGCTTTGGACTTCGTAAATTCAAGATCGAATTCCTGAAGGATGATGATCCATTTAGAGTATTTTCCCCCAAGCACTTGACGTGTCAAGATGTGGTACATGGGGTTGGAGTCCGCAATCACCATGGTGGTGAGTAGTAAGATGTAATGGCGAAATCTTTGAACAGCGATGACGGCTTCCAGAGCCATTTTCTCTACATGTGAATATCAAAGCTCGGGTCCAGATAGACTCTTTCTCAGGTAATAGATCACATGTTTCTCACCGTTTGGGTCCTCTTGAACTAACACCATTGCAATAGTGGAAGTGGAGGAAGCTAAGTAAAGGATGTAGTCCTTTGTATACTCTAGAGGGTGAAACAAAGGTGCATGGGTAAAGGCATGCTTGAGAGCATCAAATGACCGTTGAGCGATGGCATCCCAGATGAAAGGGGTGTTTTTCTGCAGCAACCGCATGAATCCTTTAGTTAGCTCAGCATAGTTACAAATGAAATGGCGAAGGAAGTTTGCTTTTCCTTGCAAACTTTGGAGTTGGGTTAAATTAGTAGGTGGGGGTAAGGCCAGAATAGCCTTAATATTTAAGGGGTCCACCCTAATCCCGCCTTTAGAGACAATAAAACCAAGGAGTCGACCGGATTCGACAGCAAAAATGCATTTATGTGGGTTCAAGTGGATACGGTAGAACTGACATCGAAGAAAAATAGCCCGTAAGTGATCAACATGATTGGATCGATTGGATGAGTGGGCAGGTACATCATCGAGGTAAGGTTCTACGATATGCTTGATATCGTGGAAAGAATACGACATGGCCTGCTGGAAAGTAGCACCAACATTTTTAAGACCAAAAGGTAGCTTTCGATAGGCGAAAGTTCCCCATGGGCAGATAAAGGTTGTCTTATGTTGATCAGCAGGTAAAATTTCAATCTGGTTATACCTAGAGAAGCCATCCATGAAAGAGAATATTACGCTCCCAACGCAATTATCAATGATTTGGTCGATGAAGGGCGTAGGGTGGTTGTCCTTGGGACAAGCTTTATGGATATTCCGATAGTCAACACAGACACAGATGGTCCCTTGTTTTTTGGCAACCAGAACAAGGTTGGACACCCATTCTTTCAAAGGGACAGGATAGATAAAGCCAGATTTTAAAAGTTTCTCAACTTCTGCTTTTATAGCCGCGATTTTCTTGGGATGAACCGGGCAGAGTTTCTATCGAACAGGTTTCGCACCAGGGTAAGTCTTGATTTTGTGCACGACGATCGAAGGGTCGATCCCTGGCATTTCCTCGTAGCTCCAAGCGAAGACATCACAAAATTATTTAAACAGAGTGGTGTAAGAGACCACTTCTTCAGGTGTGCAATTAGCACCAAGGTTAATGTTTTCCACAACGCCTTCTTTGATCGAAATATCGATAACGATCATAGTAGAGATGTTACCCATATTCCCCTCAGAAAGAATAACTTGTGTGAGGATGGGAGATTGCGGAGCATTGGTAACATCAGGAGGGAAGACAGAGTGTATGTCTTTTTGGATTTCTTCCAGAGGCAAAAGAAAAGAGGATCGATGATGGTTATCATTCCAAGGTGCGTTGTCAATGCTAAGCATTTCCATAATAGATTCGTCAGAAGGGAAAATTTGGGAAATGTAATCGATTGCAGACGATAGGGAATCCAACCATGAAGGCATCGAGTAGGCATCAGGTGCCAAGAAATGTGGGTTGTTAGGAGAGGGAGAGGCAGATTGAATAGCTACATATGTGGCCTTGGCTGGGCTAAGTGGCATGGTGTCACCGAGCACATCGAATTCCATAGGACTAGGTAAAATCCAAGGATCAGATGATTCCAAAGATTGATAAGGCATAGTCAAGATCATATTGACGGTGGCAATATGATGCAAGATGGGTGGAAGTGGTGTAGGGAAGGTACCCATAAGGCTACAATCTTTCAATAAGCCAACACCAACGCTTTCATACGTAACTGGGTGGTCTCCCAAAAAAGGAATGTTGTTGGTGATAGGGGCACGAGCGTCGGGTGTACAGAAATCGAGTTGATCGATAGTGACAATTTTTCCTTGATGGGGGAATTATACACATCGAAACATCGATGAGGTGACGACAGTCATAGCATAGAACCAACTTCTTCCAAGTAGTAGGTTGTAATCGAGGGGGGCATCAACCACCTCGACATCAACAGTAACATTTTTTCCGCCCAACTGAACGAATAAGGATTGTAACAGTCCGTGAGGATGAAAACCTCACCCATCGAAAGCGCATAACATCATAGGGGATTTGCTAAGGGCAGGTGATTTTAAACCTTTCCAACAAGCTAAAGACATGACACAAGTAGAGGCTCCCTCATCCAAGATAGTTCGGTGGATTTGCTGATTGTGAACAACAACTTCGATCTGAAAAGCTAGTTGGTGAGAGAGTCGAGGTTGATGATCATCCATATTAAATGTGAGGTTATTTGATGACTCGATATCGAAAGCATCGATGGTAGCTAAGAGCGTTCTACGTTGGCTGGGACAGTGTTGTAGAACTTCCAAAGAAGACATAGCACACGGTGCTTGAGCCAAATATTCAACAATGTTATAGTTTTGGGCAGCCCGTGAACTAGAATTAAAGGTAGACTTCCGGATAGTTCTCTTAGGAGGGCGTAAAATGGAGTCAAACGAAGGTTTCTCAATCTAAATTGGCCCAGACGGAGGGCTAGCAGATGGAGGACTAACGACAGATGGTAATGGGTCTGGTGAGGAACCATTAGTGGGCTTCAGTGTGTCATAAGTCGTAGTGCAAGTGGTCAGATTAATCCCATTAAACATGTAAATGTGGGTGCTTGTCGAGGCCTCATCATGGGTTTGGTTGGAACTGCCCCCTGCAGTGGGGGTTTGAGCAACCAAAGATTGTTGATGTGGAAAAGGCTGGGTAAGCACAGCGGGTTGTGAATTTCCCTTAAAAATCTTGGCCACTTCATCGTGATGTGGACAATCTTGAGTGTAGTGATCATCGCCACAAATGAGACATGGGAATTTCAGTTTCCATTGTGGTTGTTTTCCGGCAGCTAGGGCTTGAGGTTGATTTTTTGGTTGTTCATTGTTGTTGGTTTTCTTTGGTTTATTTATTTCTTTCTTCTTGCCCCCAGGTTGTTGTGAAGGGGTCGATTGGACCGCATTCACCTCACAGAACTGATTTTGAGGGGAGGTAGAAGAGGGTGCAGTTGAATTGGGAGCAGGCATCAAAGCGGACCGTTGGGTCGTTCCATTCAACTGGGAAGTAGATTGGGTTTTGACAGAGCCAATGACTCCATCCGCGTGCGAGGTAGATGATGGTTTGGATGGATCATTAGTGGCATGGGTATCATTTGGTATCAACTCGTACAGAGTACCAGATTGCGAATAAACCAAATCTAAGTACTGGGCTCAAGCAATAGCCTCTTCCTCGGTGACTACACCACCCATGGCAACATCACGAGTGATCTGGGGTAACAATTATTTGGTGAACCATTCCACTAATAATTGGTCAGGGATGACCGCTTTGATTAGCCTTCGTTGTCATCTCCATTCATGAATATGATCAGAGATATGTACGGAGGTTGTCTGACGAAGGGAGGTCAATAGTTCAGTACCCATCTCGTATCGAATGGGTAGTTGGAAGTGTGTGAGGAAGGACATGGAAAGGGAGTTGAAATCATGAAAAGAGGCACGTGGTAGTTCAATATACCACTTTGTTGCAGAACCCATAAGCATTCGTTGGAAAAGATGCAAATGTATAGAATCGTCCATGAGGGAGTTGGATGAACACCACAAATAGAAAGTCATCACATGGTTGTTTGGGTCTTCTCTGAACTTTCTGTCTAATTTCGGAATATCGGAAGGAAGTTTAGCTGGAATAGCTGGCCAAACCGGAGAATGAAAAATAGGATCATTCATTAACCGAGACAAGTCTGGAAGGTCCAGAGTTGCTAGGAAAGGTAGTTGTCGGTTAACCTGTGGGTATTACTAGTGTGGTATAGGGACACCAATAGGACCATACACTGGGTTATGCGGATAATTGTAACCAGTGGGTCCTCTTGTGTGAGGTTGGTGTTGACCAGGGTACATAGGATTTGAGGTGTTTTGAGAAACATGTGCGAGCGGAGGATAACCGGATGGGTTTTGAGGATTATAAGTTGGATTTGGC